>UELV01000875.1:0-12858 GCA_900490015.1 Megastigmus stigmatizans
GGTTAAGTCATGTGTGTAAATTTGCATGTACCATATGTATTGTAGTTCTTCATTTCCAGTACCTAATCAACATTGCACTTGCTTTTGTAAATATCTCTGTCGATGCATTCCTACTTCTCTTGTATATTTCTTTCTCGAAGTTGTATAATCTTGCGGGACATGTTAGGCCAGCTGCACATGTCACACGATAGTGTGGGAACATTTCTCTATGCTGTAAGGCGGAATCACATTTACAAGAAGAAGTGAAAACAATTTCATCAACTACTATTATATCGTTGAATTTAGATTGTCTCGATATAGGCTGCATTGAATTGGTGAACGTTTGTGTGCCTCTAACTCCTCTATAAAAATATAAAAGTGCTTTGTTATTTCCAAGGTAATTTATATCTCCGTATGACATTCTATATTCATTGTTTTGTTTAATTTGTTTTCCTGGAGGATTAGGGATTTGATTTACTAAAATTTTGTTTGTATTTTCTGTTGCTATTTCGTCTATTCTTGTAAAGACTTCTTCTATAGGTTTAAAATCAATTTTAATGTCATCAGAAGTGATAACCAGAAGGATTAGTACCTAGTGTTTCACAAAGATTTTGTAAAATAAATAAGCTAAAATTAAATACCTACTACTTAATGCTCAAGTTACAGTAGGATATCAAATCTAAACTGTATCAGATATCAACAATATTCAAATCTAACCTAAATGTAGAAGTAAATAGGTACATTGCTCATATTACGAGTTCTTAGTTCACACAACGAATACCTATAGATGCTATATTCATTCGTTCACATAAATACAATGGCTAATCCATTAACATGTGCTTCTGTCACTGAAGTATTAAAAAACGCGAACACATTTGAGGATGGATCAAGAAAGAAGAGTCGAGAAGATTGGCGTAAAGAAAAGGAACTCAAAGCTATAGAAAAGCTGGTACTGTACCAGCTGCAGTTGATGAAGAAGGAATCCTCAATCCTCATATTCCATAATATATAAGTGCAACAACCTGGTATTTCGAAGCGTCTGTAAGTATTATCTATGTATTTGATTATTAGTTCATGTATAGTACATTTCATAAATATTTCTAATGAATAAAAGATCAATATAGTTCTAAATATTACTTGTTTTTTTGATCAGGGACCGACACTAAAGCAACAAAGACCACAACTTGAAAAACAAAAACAATTCAGTAAAATTGATCAATGGTATAATAGAGGTTACTTAGATACAGTAGCCAAGAAACTGGCGCAAAAGGGCTTGTGACAATTGTGGGGCCATGGAATATAGTAGAAAAGATTGTCTTGAAAGACCATGAAAATATTGACAAAATTTAGTAATTCTAATATTGCACCTGATGAACATATCCAGCCTAATTTAGCTCTTGACTATGATGGAAAAAGAGATAGGTGAGTTATTGAAATAACATTCTAGCTTCAGGGCAAAAATGAATATACAAAAATTAATAATTATTTATGAATGTTTGATACAGATGGACTGGTTATGATCCATCGAAACACAAAGCTATCTTAGAGGAATGTCAAAAAGTTAAGGAAGCAAAGAAACCGCTGAGAGCTGAGAATTTTAACTAAAGAAGATGAAGAAGACAAACAAAATTCCAATGTTGATGAGGATAAATATATGTACTACTGTCAGGAATTTAAGAATTAGAGAAGACACAGCAAAGTATTTAAGGAATTTGGATCCATATTCAGCTTCTTATGATTCAAAGACTCTTCATTATAATAAATACTTTCTAATCTTTTAGAATCGACTACAGGGGTGAAAATGATGCAAGATTCATAGTGCCGCATTGAATATTCATGGGCAGGAAATGTAAGTTTTAGCTTTACTTATATCCATTTTGACACATTATTATATTGTACAAACTAAATATTTCAATTTTCAATTTTACAGGCTATTAAAGGTCAAGAAAAACAAATTATTCAATCTATATTTTTAGTTCATACTGGCGAGCTAGGCAAAAGGGCTATAAGTGTTGTCATTCTTGTGTAAAAAATTCTTACTACTGTGGAGAGGCTGGAATACTTATAGCCAGTGAAACAAAACGATACAATAGAGGAATGACATAAGTTGACAAAAGAAAGCAAAAAAACTGCAGAAATCCTTTATAAAGAAGAAATTGAAAAGTTAGGTGATTCAGAGACAACTATAAATAAAAGTGATGAGTCAGATAGTGAGTCTTCAAATGACTCTTCAAGTGACTTATCTGATGAAGATACACAAACGAAGACTGAAAAAAAATCTAAAAAAGAAAAGCGTAAAAATAAGAAACTCAAACCAAAAGAAAAAATAAAAAGAAAGAAAAAAATGATAAATTAAAAGAGGCACTTGAGAAAGAGGAGGAAAGTCAAAAGGAAGTTAAAAGGTTACTAAAGCTAGATGAAATAAAACGATCATGCAATAGTATGTACAGTGTAAAAGAACCTACATAAGAAGAAAAAAAAGTAAATCAAATGAAACACATGAGAGAAGAAGATTCTACAACTCAATTCATGAATAAATAATTAAATCTAAAAATTAAATTGTACATATTGTTTTTGATAATGAATTATTTTATAGTGTACATAAATATTTAGTAACTATAAGATGATTTTCATTTTTCAGTTAATGTATCATAAATATTTATATAAAAAATATGTAATTAAAATATAATTTATAGAAACCTGTAATTGTTTTTAATTGGAAAAAGTATTTAGTTATAAAAACCCACGAATTGCATAAATAATTTTTTCCTCGAAGCAATAAAACATATTTTGATTCCAAAATTAAATCATTTTAAGTAAAACTTTATTTCAAGAAAATGCATTTCAAAATTTATAAGTTATACATTGTTCATTAGACGTTGACGTCACCTACTGCAGAGTGCAGAGTCGTCAGGTGGTTGCAACATGTAAACATAACCTAAAATGTTAAAAGATTCCTGTTAATGTCAAAACTGATATACCAATACATATTTACATAAATATTTATATCTAATAAGGTTAATCTATAATTCTTTTTAATGCTTTTGAACTACTAGCGCAGGTCGTAGTGCTAAAATATATACTTTTCTGCGAAATGGAAGATATACCAACCAATAAAATTATTGATGTATCTTGGCGTTTTGGAGGTATTTATTGTGAACTAAAAAATAAATAAAATATAAAATATTTTATTTTAAATACTTAATTGCTAAGATATATTAATTAATATTCAGTAACTTATATCTTTAATACTGTGTTTACTATTTAATTAAATTTTTCTATTTTTTTCTTATTGCATAGTATACAAACAAAGCAAAGTGCAAAAGAATTAACAATGTTAGGTGTACTTAATTTAAAGAAAGTAAATACTCGACATTTTGAAGATTATTTATTTTAATAATCAATAAATACAAAGCATAATATTAAAATTTAGTAATAATAGATTAAAACTATTGTACAAAGAAAATAATTGGACAATAACCTTTCATATTTTGTTGCAGTAACAGTGGCAAGTAGTGGAACTGATGAAGTTGGAAAAAATTTTCTACAACTAAAAGTTATTTATGATGATGATGGCAAAACAAAATCTATTTTCACAGAAATGAATTTAAATCAATTTTATAAATTTCTACATGATTTAGAAAAAGCAAAAAGTACTTTAGATATTTTAATGTGATTGTTAAAAAGTATACAAAAAATTGATAAATATTTAATAATAAGCATGTATATAATAAAAAATGAATATATCATAAAACTTCTGAATTAATTATTTAAAGATACAAGTTATAAATATATATATATATACACAATTTTATATTTTTTATAAGTATCTATTCTAATCAGTCCTCTAATATTCCTATTCAATAATAATTACTCTGCTGACTTGGCTCATGATCAATATAAATCTTAATGAGCTATCACAGACTTATGTATTATAATTCATAACTTAAAAAGATATATTTACAATAATCATGCATATAAAAAGTTATCTTTGTTTATAAGATTCAAATCTTAATAAAACCTAATTATATTATAAACTTTTGAGGAATCGATAAAATATCACTAAAAACTAAAGTATAACAGAGTCTAAGCCTTATCTTCATTTGAATTAACTTATTCAACATTTCATCACAAAAGTGGTATACAATAATGTCCAACACAATTGTCATTTCACAAATTTGTTTGATGCACCTCTAACATTAACCATGAGTTTTTGGTTGGCTAATGATGATTATCTCATACTGATGTTCTTCGACGACCTAAAAGTAAAAATCAAAATATTTAATATTATATTTAGTTATTCCAAAATTATTTATACATCCATGTAACATAAATTCAAAATTTATACATGCAACAACAACACATAATTCTAAAAGAGCATGTCTAAGTAATATACTTACTTACAGCAGCTTATTGAAAAAGAGGAAAAAACTGATCAATAATAATGTTGCAAAATAAAGCCCTTAATTTATTAAAATAATACATCAAATTTTATTATTTTAATTGCTGAAGAGAAAAAATGCTTTATTTTTATAGAACTTTATATTTTAATTTTATTTGATTGCAATGTTTCGAAATTCTGATTAAATCATTTATCAAAATCAGTTTTTCCTTTTTTACGTTATTATAAAATTTAAGAAACTAATAATAGTTTTATTGATAATAAGTTAATCCACATACAAATCAGAAACATTTATATAACAAATGATATTTCTACATTTATAAATTAAAAAAATTTCTTGAAGAATTCAGAAAATTTTTGCTTGGAAATTATTTTGGTCTGAGATTATTGAAAATATAAAACAAATACATTAATAAAAATTACACATGCAAAAGCATAGTGGAAAGGAATACAATGGACGAACATTGAGTAAAAAACTGATAAGATTTTTATTAATTTTTTTAACACACATTTATATATATAAATCTACAATTAAATTAGCGCTTGCCTCTTGCTTTCATAGTCGTCCATTAGTATTTTAATAAGCACTGCCACGTAAAAAGTATTCGCCAAAAATATCGACATGCTTATTTTTATAACAATAATTTTTTTGAATGAACGATGAATATTTTAATGAATTATGAATGAATTATAATGAACGATATAATATTTTTTTTTCTTAATTTTTATATTAAGTTATATTAGGTTTTACTTAATAAAACCGTTTTTGCACAAATTTAAACTCATAATATAAAAACATTAAGTTCAAAATTGAAACAAGAACAAGAATTATTGAAGCTTAAATTTATTCGTAAAAATATAAAAAGTGTGTCATTTATTCGCCATCGATATTTTTTGTGCAATTCAAGCTTGTATAAAAGCGCTCGTGAAAACTATGAAGAACATCAAATACACATTGTACAAAAAAAAATTACACGCGACAAATTATGTGTTTGCTTTGGTATTTGCGTCAAATTGTGAAGAAATGCTGCTGTGCAATTAATACTGATGGCTGTACAATACTTATGGCACGTGAAATTGAAGAACAAAGAAGCTTAAATTATTTAGATGTGAAAAGTGCCTTGATAAATAACTGAGCAGTCATCCAAATTTCTTAGTTGTAACTCAAATCATATGAATTCAAAAATAAATAGCGTTCTAATAAGCGTATGTCAAATTTGAAAACATTGTCACTTAAAAAGCATTTCATAAAAAAGGTAAATATTTTTTCATTGGTTCAATTCACATGATTAAAAGATGATGTATACTTCATTGAGTTACAAAAAAATATTTGTTAATGTACTAATAAATAAAAATATTTGGTATTACTTAATTCTTTCATGTGCTATATAACAAGAAATTTAATTTTCAAGTAACATGTCAACTTAAAAATAAAATAAATTTAACATAAAATGCTCAATCAATAACAAGCACATTTCACACATCTTACAAAAATAAAGAAAAACAAAAACTATAAACACAAAAAATAAAAAAAACACTTCAATTTTTTTAAAGACAAAAAGTAATGTTGCCGAGTCAAAATGCGAGGAACTTATTTTAAATTAAATGTAAATAAATTATATAAAATTATGTTAACAATTTTTAATAAGTAGTTTTCTAATATGATTTCATGTAATACTCTATTAACAAAATGTTTTTGACATTCTTAAATATTTAAATATATTATCCAAATTCTATATTTTGTAGTGAGTCCTCGAATACAACTCATGATTACTTTTAACATAAAAAAGCAGTTTTAAAAATAATTAGGCTAATAAATGCTCGGAAATCTACTTACCGACACTTCAATATCAATCTAAATTTCCATGCATAATTACGACTATTATAACAAATTTACAGGATTAGCTGCAAAAGTAAGTGTCAGTAAAGCAGTCAATAGAGTTCCTCAACATTTCTCTCCCTATCTCATTCAAAATCAAAGAAAACAAAGTAAGAAAAAAAATATAAAAGAGAGCAGTAAGAATTGTAGTACTAATCAGCATAAAAATAGTGTCAGTCAAAATTCGTGCATCTGTATGTACAAATTCGAGCAAGCGCTCGTGTGAAAGAAGTTAGTCATGTGAAAGCCCGGGTGCTTTGGGGTGCGCAATACATGAGACTTTTTACGTCTACTCGGCACAAACATCGGACTTGCTACTTCACCCCTCTGATTGTTGGGCTCCAGCAGCGCCAGAGCATTGTTGCTGTTGTTGTTGTTGTTATTGTTGTTGTTATTGTTGTTCTTTTTGTAATTGCGGTGGCTGTTAATTTGGACAGGTTTGCCATTGGACAGTGGAGAAGCATCACTGGCATTTCTAGGCGTTGTTGGTTTCGATTCCACGTCTGATGACAGTTCCTCTAGTGATTTATGGTCACGGTGAGCTCTCGTCTGGATTGACTCGAGAACAGGTAGAATGGCACCGAGAAGAGGCCGTCGCGAAGGCTCGCCAGCCCAACACTGCTCCATTAGACTCCAACATTCGTCATCGAAAATTATTAGCCGTTCCGGTCTGATACCTGAAAAAAATTATGAAGTATTAACTAACATAATGAAGCGACGTACTTAACTTACAAAATGAGATAACAGAAATAAGAACAATTAATAGATTTTAAATCAATATACATACATACATATCTATATATATTACAGGTATATTTACCTTTCCTAACACTCGTCCACAATTGTTCTTTGTTGTGAAACTGTTCAAAGGCATATGGAAGACTAACGTGTCCCGCGCATATGTACCAGAACAATATGCCGAAAGCATAAACGTCTACGCTACTGTCGTAGTGTCCAGATAAAAGTTCCGGTGCCATATGAACCGGTGTGCCAACTATACTCCCAGACATCATTGCTTCGGTTATGCAAAAACCTAAATCTGTTAGTTTTGCTCGATTATCCGTATCTAACAAAACGTTTTTAAGTTTTATATCCCTATGCACGAGACCCTAGAATAACAAATTTTTGCAACCAGTTATTTGCTGAACAATCATCACGAAACTTACATCTAATAACAGTTCTAAGTAAATTCCAAACCTGTGAATGGAGATACCGAATTCCTTCGAGCACATCTATGGCGATTTGTATTCGTTCGATCCAGGTCAAACCGGAGCGAATGCCGCAGTAAAGATCTCGACTCATACGATCTGTGATAAGAAGCACTGCCGCACCTAAATTATAACCTCCGCCATACGTGTGATCAATGACCGAACCTCTTAATTTAACGATTCGCTTATGATCGGGTATAGAACGAGTGTAATAGAATTCCATGGCTAGGTCGTTCCAGTGTTTCTCGTCAGGTGGTACCACGGATTTTACGGCACATGGGCCTGGAGCACCTCCCCAACCGTCGCACGCAAATACCACACCGTACTGACCTCGACCAATTTCTTTGCCCTGATGAGGAATTCCGAATCTCACCTGTAAAACAAATAATATTTGACTATCATGACAAGCAAAAATAAGATTATATATATATATATATATAACAGAACTCATCGGCTCAAGTAATTATTATAAAAATCAATTGGTATAAAAACAATATTTACCATATCACTCATAGACGTTGATTCTAAAGCCAACTTAGCTAATCTAGGCGCGTGGTATTTTCTAATAGCTATCCTTTGCTCCTCTGTCCTCTCCAATTTGCCTGAATAATGGTTTTCGAGTGATCTCAGAGCCGCTTGAAATGTATCGTGAGACCCTTTCACCTTATCCCGGAACTGTGTTGATATGGTTCGCGCTAATCTCGCTGCGCTCAATGAATTCAGAACGTCGATCGTGACTTTCCGCCTCCAAGCGGCATTGAGAATAGGCGTAGGTGCCCATGGTAGAGGCATGGATTTCAGGAGCTGCCGCATGCGCTCGAGAAACGAATGAACCAGCGACGGTGAGTGGTTATGCAATTCGACGTTGTACGCTGCTGACAGTATTTGTTTTAAGGCATCACTGGCTGTAAGATCGAAAAAAAAAATAATGTTGTATTTTTTATTTTATTCATGACGAGAATTGTATAAATATGTAAGATTTGTTTATGTTACCTGTAAGACTAGCATCGTGTTCATAACTCTTTTCTAAACTCAACAAGCATCGTTGCAGCGTACCTAAAAAGGTATCTCTTAGGCAATTCACTGAGTTCACTAGCTGCTTTGCCACTCTCTCCCCTAATTTTGTAAGTACAATCCTTTGTACCTCTGTAGTGGCTGCTCTAACAGTAGCTGACCACTCACCCCTTTCCCCATC
The DNA here is from genome assembly GCA_900490015.1 of Megastigmus stigmatizans. Taxonomy (NCBI): domain Eukaryota; kingdom Metazoa; phylum Arthropoda; class Insecta; order Hymenoptera; family Megastigmidae; genus Megastigmus; species Megastigmus stigmatizans. The sequence goes on from UELV01000875.1 coordinate 8,664, forward strand.
ATCAAATGGAATATTCTGATAAAGGTTTACGTTATCTGGTTCCTGCAGGATCTCATCCTTCATCTCTTGAATGGTATTCTGAATGAGTTCAGTCAATTCCTCTTGTTTGGCATTAACTACCCTCGTGAGGTTTCCATACAGTTCACTTTCTTTTTGTTGAGCATACTGAATTCGCTTGGGGGTTATTTGGATTTCTCGAGCCATATCGAAGGCACTAAGAATAAATTTCCGTAGGCTAGTAGTGTGTACATCATTCAGTTTATTGCTTACGTTTACAAGATACGATTGTAGACAACCGCGTACAAAGTACAGTATTCGATCTGGAAGAAATTAAAAAAAAATAAAACTAAAAAAATTGTTACATTTTATAAGTTATAAAAATTTATATTCTCTTTTTTACCTAGTTTTTTGCACCAGTCAAGTAGATCGCTGGAATTAGCATACCGCCCATTCGACATCCACGAAGTTTCATCAGGTTCGACGGAATCGCCCAAGAAACCTAAGTCAGTAAGTTGACTGACCCATGCTAAACCAAGAGAACTAATTTTATCTAGATTCGAATCCTCATCATCTTCTTTCACAGAATTTAGCCTTGTAGAGTTTGATTTTAAGGAATCACTCTGTGTTGATGTCGATCGTATGGAGTCTTCCTTGGCAGAACTTGAACCGCTAAATTCAACTTTGCTCTGTAGTCTACGCTGTTCTGATTGAGTTAGCTCACCATCTAAACTATCCAAACTTATATGCGCCAATGACGAAATGAATAACACTGGGTTATAAGGATAAGTTTCTTTTAAATTTCTAAGTTCTTCCATATTTTCATTGGATAAAGGTTCTTCACCAAGAGCATAGAGGAACACTGGTAAAACTTTGAACACTCCTTTGGCTAATATTTGAACGGCACCTAAAATAAATGCAGTTTTTAAATCATTAAATAAAAAAACATCAATCTTAAGATATTTGTTTTAAAAGGTAGGTAAGGGTAAGAATAATTATATAAATAAAAGTATTCAATGGGTACACTATAAAATGGTTTAAAAATTCATGTAAATTTTCACAAATTGAAAGTTTTGAAAAATCTTCAAATTACTAACCTGTGTCTGGAACAACAAATATTTGAACACCATCTTTCAGAACTGGTTGATTTAACTTTACTTCGAGTACAGTCGGGCAATTGGAATCTACACTTCCTGATTCTATTAAGTCTTCAACTGGAATTGTTACCCATGGTTTCTCATTTGATAACAAATTCTCTACTACTTCGTACTCCAGGCCGAGTGTGAGATTCACATGGTTTGTAGGACCACAACCAATTCTTATCCATCGCCACTGACCAGTACATATTGGTAAAACTTCAGTTGCTAATAAGTGATTGACTAGTGATGCTTTTGCTTTAGTATTCTGACCAAGAACAATTATAGCAGGACAGTTTTCAAGTACATGAGTGATTTTATCAAACGTTAAAGTTGGCAGTAATTCATCAATAATATTTTCTGTAAGAAAAGAGATATATTTTAATAAATGTTATTTTTCTTGAAGTTTAATCATGTAGTAATGAATAAATATTGAATCATTAAAACATATCAAACAAATATATAGTAGTTTATAAAATCACAATGATACATAAATGATAAGTTATTTATTGATAACAAAATTAACAAACATTAACATTAATAAACTGTATCTGTCAAACACAAAATAAGTATTTATCTTGAAAAACAAAAGCACTTTTAAAAAAGGAATCATCAAAATATTAAATTTCTGACTAAAAAATTAATTTTTATTACATATCACCCCTTAAGAATAAAAAAAAATATAAAATATAAGAAATTTATCAGAGCTCATATATAATCATTATCAAAGTCTAATAATAGTTTTAAGACAAGTGTGTGCTCAATCGAGACCCACGTCTTTGACAAGAGTTTCCGCTTTATAAAATATTCCGTTAAACCAATAAGTCTGGAGCATTTAATCTTTGCATCCAGGATAATTATTATTGCTTAATATTTATTCAATTAAAATACCTCCTGGAAAGAAATTCTCAAGGTTTATAACCTCAAGGACTCGCTGAGTCTCCTTAAAAATATGCCTCAATTGATTTCGATTTCGGTTGTATCTTCTGAACTCATGCGGTAATTTGCTTACCATTTTAATTGCCTGCTACAATATGCAGATATCCCAAGAGGTTTGCATAACCTGAAACAAACAACAATGTACTTAATTTTCTGTGACAGATGAGCATGCATATCTTTCTAGTTGCTTTAAAATTGATATTTTTTATTAATAATAAACATTTGGAATACAGTAGCCGACCAATTTTTAATTTTAAATGTTTTTTATCCATATTATTTTTCAGTTTTGTAAATTTATAAGAATGCCATTTGAATAATTCAATCATTAACTGAATTCCATTCATTCCATTACTTAATAAGCACTGAATTATTTTATAACTCCCAGTCTAAAATATTTAAATATTTAATAGTTTTCATCACTCATTTACAAATTCATTGATTACTAATCCATATAAAAATAATCTCGATCATAAGCTATTATCTTATTTCTGATAATTTGTAGTTTTGCCCATTCACAAATAAAATACTAAGGTTATGTAAACTTTTGTTGTAATAACGCCACCGTTTAAATACTCCATTGTTAATCTGCAGAACTTACAATTTAACAATAACATTCAGTCCGTTCAAATGATAATTAGACTTAAACTTCAAGAAGTTTCATCAAATTTTGATAAAGATCCACACTTTTTTTGTTTGGACATTTATTTACTGTACCTTATCAAATAAGTACAATCATAAAAAGTGAAGATAAAGTACATATCACTAATTTATCACCATAACATCCTCCAAAAACCATCAGCTTCAGCTTGTTCACATGCAAGTTACAACATAAAAATAAATCAGTACACAATTTCATCAACGAACAGCATTTTCTGACAAGAGTTACATCATCTTTTCCATCTACACATAAAAATACGATAAACTCTATATACGTACTAAGCTGAATGAAACCACAGATCCAAAAGGAAAATCTATCTAAGAGCATGCAACTCACCACAGGAGTAAAGAAAAAGTTAGTTTCACACCTGTTTCAAAGGTTAACTGAGACAACAGACCCAAAAAAGCAAGCAACAGCAGCAGCAGTGCAGACTCCTTTTTTCCATTTACGAGATGAGCACCGCACTAAAATCTTCTAATCAGAAGCACACACGGAGGAGATAAAAAAAAGACGTCGGACTTCGGAGAGAAAATGTTGTATGTGCATGTGTGTAAACGTAACGAGAGAGAGAGAGGGAATCTGAAAAAACACGACCTCTCTTTCTTCTCTTTTCTCTGATGTCGTGCGCGGACACCGAATGAACTGAAAATGCAGTCTGCACCCAGTGGTTCGCACAATCGCACAGCCCTGCCAGAAAGTTATCCTATACCGAGTTTACGTTGCGCTTCTTCGCAGCTTTTCCTCTATTGGATACTTATGATTTTCTACATTTTATCTCTCATCGATTCTCGCAATAACGCAGATATCGCAATATCTATATAATATAATGAGGCTGTATGCGGTTGCGGGAACACTTGTATAAATATTGAGGATGGGATAATAAGTAAAATTGGAGGCTTTTAAAAGTTTTCAAATTTGATAGTTTTCAAAAGAGCGGCACCGAACTGCGCATAAACTATAAATGACACTATTCTGACTTCTGTCTTTATTTTTACGATTCTAAAGGTTGCGTGTATCTAAATGTCTTTCGCTCTCTCATTTCCGAGCTTGACAGATGAGTGATAAGTTAATGACTGATGAATGATGATCGTATTTCTTCTGGTTTTATCATGGGACTTTGTAGCGACTATTGTATTTGAAAAGAGTGCAAATACAGCTTATACGCTTGACTAGAAAGAAGATCGAAATCTACTGTTATCTGCCCGTGAAAAGATTATATACTGTATGTTATCAGCTGATTGGTGTACAGTACAATGTAGCGGGAAATTTACCACGATGACGTGCAGCATTTAATTTTTGGAGTTGAGTTTGATTATTTTTGTGTAAATATTTTTGTCTTCAACTTGAACAACAATCATTTTATCTTCATTTTACTCCCTAGTGGAAATTTTTTTATGCGTATAATTGTTATAAACTATTACTAACTTTTATGAACTCTTAAGAACTGTTTATAACTGTTTATAAC
>UELV01000876.1:0-15932 GCA_900490015.1 Megastigmus stigmatizans
TAATATTTGTAAATCGATTGAACTTTTTGCAGTATTTTGAATTATTGTCATTGTATCTTCCTTATGAAAAAAATTCATAAAGTTGAAAATTTCCAAATTTTTTAACTTTTTTTCGTGAAAAACACGCCAAATTTTTTTGCAGGAGTATTTTAACAAAAAATCGGTATCACCACGTTGGATCAATCAATACGTCGAATATGATCTTTCTCAAATTTTTTCAAACCTTTTTTTAGTTGAGAAAAAGCCTTGAAAAATATGTTGAAAATTCGGGGTCTTGGTCGTTAATGGGTTAACTTGTTGGCCTAAAATATAATTATAAATATCTCCTATAAACCCAACCACTTCGTGATTTTAATGAAAGTAGTGTGTTTCTGGTTTAAAATATGTTTCAGAAATGGTCTTATTTCTTCTAATTGGCTATTATTATTTATGTAGATGTCAGAATTTGACTTCAGTGATATGGAAATGGAAAAAGTAGACAACCAATGTTCTTCGAAAACACTAGATTCACAGAATACGATCTGTAATAAATTTAATTTCGACAAAGAAATCGATACAGAATTAAAAAACAATGTAACTGCTAAGTTCGATAAAAATAATTGTAATAAGAAGAATTACAACGCATCTACGCAAACAAATGCTTCGTACAATAAATCTGTACCACTGCCAATAACAATTGATTCAACGGGCAGTAGAGTCTTTCGCTTTTTTTGGTGGGATGCTTACGAAAACTCGTTCAGAAATCCCGGTACTGTTCATCTTTTCGGAAAAGTTCTGGTACCATCAGCAAAGAAATATATGTCTTGTTGCGTCGCTGTTAAAAATATACAACGACAAATATACGTGTTACCCAGGAAATATGTAAGTAAATCTTCACCGTAACAAAGTTATTTTTAACTGATTTAATTTAAAAATTTTTAATTTAATGTTGATGGCAGATTATTAAAAATAATTCAGGGGAGGAGAAAGAAATAAATACAGTCGCTAAAGTCTATGCAGAATTGGACGAGTACATGCGTAAAAATAATGTAGGAGTATTTCGATATAAGGAAGTCACGAAGAACTACGCTTTCGAGAGAAAAGATGTTCCACAGAGCGCTACATACTTAGAGGTGAAATACTCATCTTCGTATCCAGCTATGGACCCCAATTACTCTGGTCCTACGATACAGGCTGTTCTTGGAACTAGCATGAGTGCATTAGAATTATTCCTCGTTGAGAAGAATATTAAAGGCCCTTGTTGGTTAGATGTTAAGATTCCGTCATCTCAACCAGCTTATGTTAAAAGTACTTTCAGTTGGTGTAAAGTCGAGGTAATTGTTTTTCAACTATTTATTTAATGTTAAAACCATTTTAATTAAACTTCTTACGCGATGCGTGATATTTCATAATAAAATCAATACTTTTCTTGTTCATTATAAATATTCAGATGACTTGTGAAAAAATAGAAGATATTTCAGTGGTGCGATGTATTCCAAAGGATCAACCCAAACCACCGATTGTTATGGCAACTCTAAATGTTCAAACTTCCTTGAATGCTACATTAAATCAAAACGAAATTGCAAATATTGGGATTTTACTTCATCACAAATTACATTGGGATAAAGAACCCCCAAACCCTCTTTTCGATCAGAGCTACTGTCGTTAGTTTCATTTTCAATTTTTTCAAATTTATAAATAATAGAAATCGTTAGAAATATAAATATTGTTTTTGTATTTATTACATTGATATAAATAAATTTTCTTAGTTTTCACTCGTTCTCGAAACGCAACATTGCCGATGAAGTGGACAGATGAAGTACCGACAATTATTGGAACCAAAGTTATTTTCTGTGAAACTGAATTTGATTTGTTGGAGAAAATGTTGAATATTTTACATGATTCTGATCCAGATATTTTCATTACCTACGATTCTGAATTCCAATTTGAGGTACTCATAAGTAAACTCGTAGCTCTGCGAGTTAAAAATTGGAGTCAAATAGGAAAACTCAAAGTCCTATCACCGCCTACTTTTAAAGTAATTTCTGCTTCTCGTGTATATATCTACATGACGTTTTGCGTTAAACATGCATGTTTTAGTTCAATAAAAACAAAATTGAAATATATTCCGGTCAATTTTTAACATTGGTCGCGAAACTTCTCTAAAACTTTGATAAATATTTGTCATTAACTAATTTATTATTTTTCTTTTTACAAAGGATAAAATTTATCTAGGTCAACTTTTATGTGGCAGACCAATCTGTGATATTCAGAAATCAGCATTAGAATTAAATTTGAAAGTTACGAACTACGATCTTGTCTCAATCTGTAATCTTGTAAGTTCTTGTAATTAATTATTGTATCCTCGAAAAAATAGGATTCATAAAAATTTTCTACTATACAAAACTTAAAATATGAAAATTAAGTAGAGATTTTTCAGGTTTTGGATAAAAAGAAATGCGAATTCAAAGAAATTAAGTCAGAGGACTGCCCACAGTATTACGTTTCCGTGGAGAAACTAAAAAATCTCATACAGTCAACGATGCTTGCGACAAATTACATACTCGAGGTTGCGACAAAACTAAACCTGTTATTGTTAATCGTGCAATTGACAAGTATTGCAGGCAATACTTTATCTCGAACTTTATTAACTGGAATTGCTGATAGAAATGAATTTCTTCTTCTTCATGCCTTTTATGCCGGCAACTATCTTGTTCCCGACAAAAAAAAAGAAAAAAGTGAGATAGACGTCGATCAGAAGAAATCAACTTATTGTGGCGGTACGGTTTTGGAACCAAAGAAAGGCTTTTACGATACTTTGGTTTTAGTGATGGATTTCAATTCGCTGTATCCTAGCATCATTCAGGAATTTAATATTTGCTTCACAACAGTTCCTGGTGCGGCTCATATTGATACTGACGTAAGTTTTAAATATTTTTTTTACTTTTGTTTGATACCCATAGCTCAAAACATCATTCATACATTATGAATTGCTCAGAAAATGCTTAGAATTAAATTAATATTTTCTTGTGTATGAAAGACTGTACATCTAGTTAAAATAAAATCCGACTCTGGAATTTTGCCCTCGGAGATCCGGAAGCTTGTAGAAAGTCGCAAACAGCTAAAGAAGATGATGCAGTCTAAAACGATATCAACGGAATCGAAAAGACAGTATAACGTCAGGCAGATAGCTTTGAAGCTGATGGCCAACTCTATGTACGGCTGCTTAGGTGCACCCTACTGTAGGTTTTATTCCAAGGGTCTGGCGGTTCTTATAGCGACTAAGGGCCGTCAAATATTCCAAAGTACCAAAGAAATAATTCAAGGGTTTAATTATGAAGTTATTTATGGTGATACCGACTCCATGATGATTAATACGAACGTCATGAATTACGAAGAAGTCATCAAGATGGGCGTGGATATAAAGCGAGCGGTCAACAAATCGTACAAAAAGATCGAACTTGATATTGATCGAGTCTACAGGTATTTGTTACTGTTGAAAAAAAAGCAATACGCAGCTGTGGCAATAGTCAAGCAGCACAGTGGTGAACTGCAGAATTGTAAAGAAATTAAGGGACTAGAAATCATCAGACGAGACCGCTGCCTCTTAGCATGTGAAATTGGAAAGTACGTATTTGCTACACACTATTTTCATAAATATATTTTTTTATCTAAATAGCTTGGATAATTTATGATTTTATTTGTTCCATTTAATTATGGCTTTTGATATTGATTTTGTGAAACATTGAACACTTTTTTAGTCAGATTTTGAATGAGTTATTGGACAATCAGCCTATTGAGACGCGCTTGACACAAATTTTGGATATTATTGAAACGAAGAGTAAGGAACTTCAAGAAGGAAAAGTGCCCTTGGCTTCGCTAGAAATGGCGAAACGCCTTTCGAAGGATCCCGATAAATATTCGATGAACAAAAATATGCCGCACGTATATGTGGCACAAAGAATAAACAAATCTAGTGCTCGAAAAGTAAAAGCGGGTGATTCTATATCGTATATTATTTGTGAGGTGCTTATATGTATATATATAATTTTTTAAGAAAGTCGATCATTATCATATAGTTTAGGATTTCATATATAATTGTTTATGATTACTCAGGATGGCAATAATACAACTCCATTTGAAAGAGCATATCATATCGATGAATTTAAGAAAAGTAATAATTTGAAGATTGATATTAACTTTTATTTGATGAGACAAATTTATCCAGTCGTTCTTAAGATTTGTGATCCAATAGAAGGCATCGATGATGTTGTAATTGCACAATATTTGGGTAATTTTTTTCATATTAATTTTAAATTATTTATTGAGTATCCGTTTTTTTTTTAAAATTTTTCATTGTAGGAATAAAAGATGTTGACAAATTAAAAAAAACGACTTGTGAGAACGATCCAATGAGTGAGAATCATGTTCCTTTTACGTTTCATTGTCGGAGTTGCAAAGCTGAGAATCAAATCAAGACTGTCATTACTGAATTTGTAAGTTTCAAAATTTTTTCATAAAATATGATTTTTAATCATAATTTATAATTGAAAATATTCATAATTATGATAAAAAGTTTAATCTGAATTAAAAAATAAATAATAGGATTTTTATTAAAAAAATATCTGCAGCCTTTAGGATTACAACCGTCGTTAGCAATGTGTTCTAATCCAGATTGTGATACACCACCATGGAAGTATGTTTATGCTGTTCAAAATAAACTACAGATGGAACTAAGAAGATTTATAGCAAAGTATTATTTTGGAGAATACAAATGTGACAATCCACTTTGTCTTAAAACTTTAAGAAGAATCAGTATGGATACATCTACTGATTTTGCAAAATGTTATTATTGTTTTGATGGAACCATTCATAGAACAGTAAGTTACGAAGACTAGATTTTCTTTTTTCTATTCAATCCATATTTATTATAAATTGAAATGAATATTTTATTCAGTGTACTGTTGACGAATTTATTTTTTAATGCTGTCTTGTACATATTTTATTTGATAACTAATTATATTATATTTCAGTATAAGGAAGTGGACGTGTACAATCAGCTTAATTTTTATTTAAATATTTTTAGTTTAAAGGAAACTCACTATGAAAGTAAGGGTAAATAATTCTCTTGTTTAAAATAAACATTCAACATAATTCTTAAATATTTAATAATTTTTCAGAATTAAAAGAATTACCTTCAACCGAAATGTTAAAAGCTTATGAGAGTATCAAAGAATTTATTATAGACCAAATAGAAAATAATGCTTATTGTATAGTAGACTTAACAAAGCTTTTTTATTCAGATAATATTCAAATAAATTCGGAGAATAAAAAGAATGGTTTTAAAGTATTGAACAATGTTGAAAGTACTTAAATACTTAAGTGGATTACCACTATTATTAAGAGACTGCAAGACCGATAAAAATATATTTATCAGTTTACTTAAGTACTACAGGACAAATTGGAGTATAGTGTTCAAAATGAGACAAAGTTAATCATAGAGGTAACTAACTATCTCTAAGTAAAAATTCGACAACATTGATATAATTTAAGTCTAATTGTTACAGAGTATTGTGTTTTATTGTTATTTAAAAACCTGCAGATAGCATAGAATATTTTTGTCTATATTATTTTTGTATTATTAAAATGTAAATTATAAAAATACAATCTTTGTCAGTTTATAAAGATACAAGTATTATGTTAGTATATTAATAGTTTTCACAAGAATTTGACTCAAACTGTTATATAAATTTTTATATAAACTAATTAAAAAATTTTTTACATACGTTCTGGTAAATGAAACTTTTAATCCCTTTATAAAAATAATTTCTATAAAAATTTAATAAAAAAATATTTTTGTACACTGCGTTTGCGATTAAAATAGCTAAAGTGCGTGAAAAATATTCATAAATAGAGGGAACTGGAAGAAACGATGTTTATTTACTGCATATTTTTGAAAAGAGAAAAAAATTTGTTGGAAAGGTCGAAGCCGCTAAATCGACAGCCGATAAAAGCGAAACACCCCTTCACGGGCACTTCACGTGCCGGATAGCAGAAAGAGAGACAGAGAATGTGAGAACGAAGCGGCTGCAGAGCAGTATGAGCAGCACGAGCGAGCAGCGCCCGCAGCGGTAGCAAAACAGCGGCAGCAAACAGTAAGAGAGCTGCCATCAGACTCCAAAGCCAGTCCGAGTTGCTCGCTCTTCCACGGCGGACGTTGTTGTCGCGAATTCGCGCGCTCGCGAGGCACGTCGAAAAAAGGAGAAAGAAGCAAAACAAGTAGCCCACGAGTCACGAGAGAGATTGAGATAGATCATGGGCCCTTGCGCTAGGGAGGCTGAACGCTGCTGAACGACGATAGTTCCTATTCGGCACTTGGAGCGCAAACAAAGCCGAAAGTGCGTGCGCGACATTCTTTTTAGTTGTGTGTGAAAAAGCGCGCTCGAGCGTCGTCTCTCTCATCTCGGCTCCAGCTCTCGAGAACCTTGAGATATATTACGTGCATCCACGTTCTGGCGCTGGCGGGAGAGACGGAGAGAGGCCACAGGCAGGTGAAGACGCCGCACGAGGAATCAGTGTGCCGAGGAGGATGTGCGCGACGTAGTGGCCGCTTGTCTTCTGGGCAGCTGCTGCTTGGCTCTGCGGCGCTATCTCGAACGCGTTGTGTGGGAGTGAGAGACCGAGAGAGCGCGAAACAGAGAGAGAGAAGCGTAAAAAAGAACGGAAGGCGAGCTGAGATATATTATAGAGAAAGAGAAAGAGGGAGCGAGACGCGCGCGGTGCGGTTCTCTCTACGGATTCTGAGGCTATCAATGTGCACGAGAGAGTGAGAGAGAGAGAAAAGCATGCGAGGAAGATGCGACTCAGTGAGGACGATGTGGGCGACGAAGACTTAGCGAGCTATCACAGACGATTCTAAGAGAGAAAGAACGAGAGAGAGAAAGAGAGAGAGAGTGGTAGTGTGTGTGCAAGAGGGAAAGAGAGAGGAGGGAGAGAAGAGAGGCAGAGGGTATGGCGAGACTCCAATGCTCCCTCGGCATCCTCGCCGCCGTCTGCTGCTTGTTCTGCAGCATCGTCGATCTTAGCGATGGTGAGTTGCCGCTGCTGATACTGTGTTTTGCATACGTCCTTTCTTTCTTTCTTTCAACTCCCGCTTCATTCTTGCTTCTTTCTTCTCTAACGCTACAATGCAGACTGTGCCTTTCCCCTTTTTTACATTTAAAATTATATCTAAACGCTGCATCGTTCAAAATGCCGATTAAAATTCCTTGCTTAATGTTTGTTTACGATTGTTCACTAATTTACAATTGCGTGTTTTTAGCTTATTAAATTTAACATACTATCATGTTTGGTTCGAATTAACAATTGATATGGTTCATAAAATTCGTTATCTGTATTTAAACTTTACTTTCAAGTTACTAAGAGGGAAAATCGGATTTTTGAATTGATAAGAGCTGAAGAGTGTTTTATCCTGTTTATCTTATTTTCCTTTGATAAGCTATATGGCTTTCCTACCTTTCCTTGTATTTTAGGAAATTTCATTGTTTGTTTACACATATACCTATATGTATTAGAAATTTTGGCTTTTCTTTTTATGAGTAGTATAGTAAAAAGAAATGTTAACAGTACAAAATAATGAAATTAGCTAATAAATTCTCTATTTTTTATAGAAGTTTATGATTATATTTATTTATGTACTATCACACAGCTTGCAAATTTTGTAGTAATCAGAGAGATGTTAAGATAAATACTGATAAAAATAAAATGTTTTTTTATTTAGTACTAATCAAAATTACCAAATATCATTGTTTTCTGTACAATAATATCTGATGTAAATAATTTATTGTATGGAATAATATTCCCAATAAGTTAAAAATAAATTTTACTGTTAATTATCTTTAAACATCAAAATTTAACTTTCAATTTGATATAGAATATTGGTTGCAATATTGTTAAGAAGAAGATTATTCGCAAACGAAATGATCTTCTTATTTTCATACAAAATATTTAATTTAATAATAGTAGTACAAATGAATTTTGATTAATTGAATTTAGTCACATGCTTCTATAACTAATACAGTGTCTTAATAAGTATAATAGTAATTTTAAGAAACAGTAGGAATAGACATTTTCTACTGCTAGTCATTAAAGTTAAGAATTTTTTATTGTTAAAATATGATTAAATTTTAATTATTACTATTGTTTAAATTAATTATCTTTAACAATCTGTAGATAAGTATTTTAAACTAATTCTTTTTTAAGAACTGTTCTAAATAATATCATATTAAAAAAAATGTGCTTAAAGTTCACATTATTGAGGTGTTACACAATATCTTTTTAATTATTTGTTCCTTTGCCGAATTTGATTTAAAATTCGCTATACAACAGTTAATCAAAATTACTGCTAAAAATAAAAAAAAAATGAAAAGGTTGCAATCTTGTTTCTCACATCTATCAACAAAAGCTTCCTACTCATCTCGTGTATTTAATAAATCCCATTAGCATCGATCGATTTAACGTCAATATATAACGGTACCTTTAATTTATTCAATCGGTTAAATCATTAAGTACCCAAAATCACCATTCAAGCTTGGTCTGTAACTGTACCAGGGCATGTCATCTGTTAGTTCGCGAGAAAACAATCGGTCGCAGGAAAAAAAGAGTATAACAAAGTACTTAGATGTCGAAGAGGAGAAGGAGCAAAAAAAAAGTAAGATTCGCCTCGTCGGATACATCAAAAGGGCAATGTAGAGGTTTTTTTTATCATCGTCGGGGCGTGGAAAAGAGGATGAGAAAAAGAGGTAGACAAGGATTGTCGGATGGCAAAAGCCGAAGAGGCCGTCGAGCGCGAATCGTCCGATCGGCCCCGGGGGCTATCTATCGCATAGACATTCGCCCTGTACATATATTTATCGTGGAATAGATACGCATAATTGGACTCGCAGGCATGTATACAAAGTCGGCTCGTCGACGATGAATGAGAAAAGCCGAGGAAAAGAGTGTATGTAGGACTGTGAGAGAGAAAAAGAGAGAAAATATTGGCCGCTGCTGTTGCTGCTGCTGCTACTGCTGCTGCTGCTGCTACGTGTCTTTGGCGTGTGCATTCGATCCTCTTTTCAGTTCGGTACTTTTCGACTCAATAGCGCCTGCAGACTGAATATCCCCGGGGCCATAGGAATCGTCTTTACGAGCCTGCACCTTTTTTACCGATTTTTTGCCTCATTTTTGCTTCTCTCCTCTCTCTTCTCTTCTCTCCTCCGCACCCTTTCCTTCTCTGCACAGCTCTTTTTCTCCGTTTCCTTATTTTCCCTGAGTGGATCCAAGAAAGAGGCTTGGCCTTTGTAGCTTTTCCCAGCCTTCACTTTCATCACTGCACTTTAATAACAAACAATCGCCGAATTACTTTCCGCAAAAGCCATTCTATCAATGAAATGCTCTGTGCTACAAAGTCAAGTACTCGAAAAGGATTGAATATAATGAAAAATTTGGTAATCACAGTCGTATACAAAAGTATATTTAAAGGGTCAAGTAAGTTGTATTTATTCAAGAGTTCAGGGTATTGTTGGTGTTGCATTGGCTGGAAATGTGAGAGAGAGTAAGTCGTGAAAGGAAAATCGATGATCGAAGCTTCGAAAGCGAAGATTTTTCCCAGACGTTCAAGCTTACCTATAGCTGGTGGCGTTCTTGTGACGCTAGCGCGCGTTTGCGAGACATCAAAGGGCGGCTGCTCGCCTTTGCTGCCGTGCGCACCAAGTCACTAATTATATCTGCCAGATGCCACGTGTTTATCGCCACCAAAAAGAGAGACTGTCTGCATGAGGGCACACGCATAGGAAATAGAGAGCAGAGAGAGAGAGAGAGAGAGAGAGAGAGAGAGAATATTAGGAGCTCTGCACGAACATCCGGATGATGGAAAGGGAGGAAAGTATAACACACAGAGTTTGGATTTAGACGGTTGTTGCGTTTTGGTCTTTGAGGTCTACAGAAACAAGATTCGATTGTACAGAGGATCGACAGCGGGACGCTTGTTTTGAAATAAAGCTCTACTATGTGAAAAGCAGAAGATCTCGTTTTAATCTCATTTATGATGAAAAATTAGTTTTTCCGTCTGTATAATAATAAGGAAAAAATATCGATACAGCGTTGATTCACGAGCTTTAATTATTCCGGCACGAAACAAGCAAGGCTATTTATTAATTTATCGTAAAGAGCTAGCGATAAGACGAACAAGCCGCAGTGTGTGTATGTGTGTGTGTGCCGGTATAAGACAGGAGAAGTACAAAAAGATGTAATTACGCGGGACGAGTGGAGTTCTATGCGTTTGAAAGTCTGCGACAGAGAAGCGCGGGGAGACGAGAGAAAAGGTGGTGTTAAAAGAGATAATATTTATATAATTGCAGGGGATGAAAAACGCGCACCGCTTTACAAAAGTTATCCGATACAAAGAAAACAGTTGGATATTCAAAGTGAGTGCGATAGATAGAGATAAAGCACAGGAGGCAGAAGCAGCAGCGCGAATACGGCCCCGGGGAAAAGGCAAGTATAGGATAGAGGCTCGTTTCGCGTCTGGAGATTAGATTGTGCGCGAGCAGCCGTCAAGCCGTCGTGTATATTATACGCGCTCGTTTTGCTCTCGCTTTGCGGCGTCGTTGCGCGTTTACATCGCTCTCTCGCAAGAGAGAGACAGAGAGAGAGTCGCTACCACTGCTCGAGTCTACATCTCGCCCGCGTCTTTCGCAGCTCGTTTTTACCCTGATATGTCACTCCGCGACCTGAGCTCGTAGCAAAGCTGATACGCGATGTCAACCCCGACGTCGTTGACGATTTCGCTCGAGATGGCTCCCAACTAAACTCCATCTGCCACGAAACTGGCTTTTCCTGCCTGTATAATACATCCGTTTAGAGCGTCTCGCCGGAAATCGCTCGAAGATCGAGACTATTTGATCTCATGTTTACAGTACGACCATATTCGCCAATACCGATGCTTACATCCTACATTGAATATTACGTTTTTAATTATAACGATTTGCTAGAGTCGAATTAAAATGAATCATACACGAGTCTCTTTAGATAACGAATTCGATACGATAAGGATTATAATTTATTGGGAAGAGGAAAATCAATTCGATGCACGTATATCAGTTCTCCATTGGCAGTGATAATAAAACGTAATTCGAGTTTTCAATCTTCTCCTTGCATTGAACTTTCTCGATAGTATAATTGTACTTATGTTTTAATCTCAATTGACGCTTATTGCGAGTTATACGAGTGATAAAACCTATGAACAGTATACGTATTACTAATCATCCGGATATTTGCGCGTTTTATTATGGAACGTATCGAATCGCTCGAAAAGACATGTTTATCTCGACACTGAAAACAATTTGTACAGAGGCGCGCTTAAATACTTTGAAACACAATAGATCGCATAATAGTATTCGAGATAATATTTATGGAGTTTTTTTTTTCCTTTATTTTTGATTCGATTCTCTTCTGGAACCGCAGCTGCGGCAACTGATTCGTAAAAAAAAAGCAAGAAATCCGTAATAGCAGCTCGGCGGCGGTTTGTAATATATCTTAAACGGCGTAAAAATAACCGTATAGCCGAAGAAGCAACGATCGAAGGTCGGCAAATGTTATTCGGCCGCGCTTGAGCCAGACCACAACAATGAGCGCACGACTAGAAAATAGAAAAGCGAATGTCTACGGCGTGTTTGGCGCAAACAATGGACGGCCATACGAAAGAGAAGCCGCAACAGCGGCGAGAATGTATAACAAGAGACGGCGGCAGGCCCCTTGGACGCTATCAAAAACGCACGCACAATAACGGACAACAAATCGGGAATTAGCGCGACAAAAAAGCGTGAGCATATAGCGGGTTCCGAAAAAATAGCTGAATAAAAGGAAGAAAGCGAGCAATAGATCGCAGAGGAACAAGAGAGAGTCGAGACAAAGTCTTGCATCTTCTCACTGCGTAACCCAACGTACCTATAGTCCTGTGCAGCTTTTCAAGCCACGCCAGAACCTCCAGATGTATATACTATGATGTATATAAGGAGCGGAGGTCGAGGAAGAGGATCGCGGAGGGTCAGGACGCGCTTACAGCTGTCTACGCTCAACTATGCACCTCTCGGTATCTGCCCAAGGAATGATATTCGAGGGGAGAAAGCATAGCGGTGATATCGACACTCGGCTATATAGATATCTGTACGAGATAGCGGGAGGAAAGGCCAGAGCGAGACTTATTAGCGGGAATAAACGGACGCGCGAGAGCTGAGCCGCGAGTAGTGGGTGGGTGTAAGGAATTGAAAAAGCCGCGTGTCAGTATATAGGTATAGGAATGTCTTTTGGTGTCGCGCGAACGCGTGCGGGGATCTGCGCGAGTGAAAGGTATACGCGCGGTTATGCGGATCGCGAGTCACAAAGTAAGCCGCGGTTATGCTGGATATTGTGCATTGAACCCGTGGAATTTATCCGATACATTAGACGCATCGATAAGATCATCTGCACAGTTTTATCGACAGAGTTCCAGTTAGAGTGTCGCACCAAGTAAATATTTCTAAACGCATTATGTTGCTGTAAGAATAAAAATAAAAATGGGTATTGTTCAAGTATGATAAGGGGTTGGTGAAAGAAAAACTACTATTTATATTTAGCTCCGTATAATAAATTTTTAAATTAAAATGGATCATGATTGAAGATAAGAGAATTTATATATATATGTGTATAGGAAGCGTTGGTGACACGTAGTAGTACCATGCATGCGTAACCAGTCATTATGATTTATTAAGCAAAATCGTTTTGAGTGATGTAACAGTGAAAATATGCATAGTTCAATATGTGCATATAAGTAGTATACAAATATGTTTTTTAATCCACAACTATTTTTAATTTCAATCCTGACGCACGATTTCCGTAAGATCCATTAAGTATATAGGCAAAACCAGGCCGACACGCGAATTGTTTAGATTTTGGCAATCTCTCGCAAATTCACGCATTACACGTCGGTCGAAAACTGGTCGAATGAATCGTGAACGGGAATATGGATCGAGAAGGCTGCAGGAAGAAGCGTCGATGCAGACGAGAGTGAAAACGCGGTGGATATATCGAGAGTCTATGTCTCTGTCTCTCTTGCTCCGGCAATATGAGAAAAACGTGCAGCTCTCGGCTTTTCTCCATCCCGTATGCTGCGGCGGCAAACGGCGAGGGGCTGCAGTGTAGCTCTGCCCCTATAGCGAGAAGAAGAGAGAGAGAAAGAAGAGAAGAAGGAATGGAAAAACACAAAGAATGACGCTGCTGCTGCCGGCCGCTCGTTCGTTCTCTCCCTCTCTCTCTCTCTCTCTCTCGCGCTCGCTCTGCATGGGATAAGAGAGAAAAAGAAGCTTTTTCTATTCGCCTCGAAGGAGCAGAGAGAGCCGGAGCGGAGAGAGGGAGCGAGTTAAAAAAGGAGAGAAGGAAAACGAGCCACCAAGCAAGCAAAGACTCTCACTCGCACTGTAGAGAAAGAGAGAGAGAGAGAGAGAGAGAGAGAGAGAGAGAGAGAGAGAGAGAGAGAGACGCTCGAGAGCCACGTACACACGTACTTATAGAGCCGGCGGACAGAGGGAAGACCAAACCTCAGGAATGTAGAGCCGACCCCCCTCACTCTCTCCCTCTGTAGCGCACCTGAGCCGAACGAACCGTCCTCCTCTCCTCCTCCTCCTTCTCCTTTCATTCCATCTTATATATATATATATCTGCGTTTGTACGAGCTGCGGAGGCTCCGGCACCCCGCCAGTCCACTTTTCTGCAGTATATATATATATACGTACTTCGGACCTTCGCACCTCCTGCCCGCATTATCAATCTTTTACCCGCCTTACCGCGGGGAGGGACCGATGCCCCGTGAAGCTGATAGAAAAAATTACAAACCATAATATTTTTCTCGCAACGAGCTCTCGCACGACTCTTGTGCACTTTTCGTGCAAGTGCAATTTTTTCGATGTCGAAAGTTATTGATGATAACGGCGGCAGCAATGGAGCTAAGACTGTGTATCTTGCGGCTTGCGTATGTCGTTAAATTTCTGGAGACGAGAGAGAGAAAGAGAGAGGATTTATCGTCCAGAGGAATCTCATTAAAACAAGATTAAAATTCCTTCAGCGAAAATAATTCCGTGTCTCGTTATGACGCGCAAAGCAATTTTCTCTCTCTCTCTCTCTCCTTATTTTCAAGGAAAACCCGGCGTGTTTTCGCGTTAAAACGTTATGTCGTTGAGGACTTAAGCGGTGGGGTGCAGCAGCTCTTGAATAATTTGAATTATTTAAAAACAGTATTCCGGATGTGGATTTTCATCCGCAAAAACATCCGCATTTTTTTATCTACTAATATATACAAATGTGTAAGCGAGTTGGATTTGATATCGGACACCTCGAGGCGCGCGGAACTGACGTAAACATTCGCCCGTATCTTCATTGAACGAGGTCCTCTTTCGCGTATATATAAACATGCACGAGCCCTGCACTGTCACTTGCTTTATGTATCCCACATAATTATAGTCGTGGACTTTTTTAAAAGCATCTAAATTATAAATAAGAAGCGGGACTGTAATTTTGAATCTGCTGAGGATTTTTTTACATGTAAAATGGCCATGCGCAAAAGCAATAAACTCAAATCATATGTTAATCGGCTCTCTCCCTATCTCTCTCTCTCTCTCTCTCCGTCTCTTTTTACTTGTGTTTTATCTTTCCTTTTTAATCAGGATTCCGCTTCCTTCGTCTCGCTTCTCTTCAATCTTCCTCCACCTCTGGCTCTTCTCCTCCTCCTTCGCGTCTCCACCCCCTCCTCTTCGTCGCTGGCTGCTTCTCTCCCGCTCTCTCGCTCACTCTTTTACCTCTATTTTCTTCTTCACTCTTGTTTCGGATTATACACGCTGTCTCCCTCTTTTTATTCCTCTGCCTCGCTCTCACTCGCTCGCTCACTTTCCTTCGCGTAGCCTCTTTCGACCTTCTAACAAGCTACAATATAAATAATGTTGTACAAGGTGCAGCACGCGAATGCCTCTTGGCTTTTTTGATTCAAAAGTGTGTATACAAGAAGATGAGTGTTCGCGCAATTCTGCGCGTTTTCTTAGCGGCGGAGAGAAAAAAAACTTGCCCCTCTCAATTTCTTTTTTTCCTCCCTTTCCCTAAACTTTTCTTACTTCCACTCGGAGCATTTGAAAAGCCTTCGTTTTTTGCACTTTACCCTTTTTTGCACTAAAATAAACCCTACATATATGAAAATTTCATTAAGTCTACTCCCAACCCGTTTTCGCTCTATTATACATGGAACAAGATGAAAAATAATTTGCCTCGATCCTCGGAGATTTACGAGTGCCTCGCTACGAATGCAAATACTTAATATCGTTACAAGCAGCACCTCTGCAACAGCAACAGATTGCGAACAGATATATATTCGTAGCTGGAAAATGTGTGTATAGACAAGTTGGAAGAGAGAGAGAGAGAGAGAGCTGTCCCGACAAATCTCCAACAGCGCCGGGCTCTTGTTAATGCAACAGCAACGTCTTGGCCTCTTCTCTTTTTTTTTTCACTCCCCGACACGGCCATTTCCCACGAGCGAGGCGCGCGCGACGCGTTATACTTAAGCAAGGATTTATGAGCTTGTACAGGGTTTTCAGGGAGAGAGCGAGAGTGCGAGAGTAATAATTCATTGCCTCGCTTCGCTTCTCTCCCCTCTCTCTCCCTCTCTCTCGCTATGCACCGAGTATATAATAGAGAAATATGCGAATATAACGCGCGATATACTCGCTGCGGCAAGTATCGTGTTTCCGGCCTCGCGAGTTTTAATTAAAAATCCCCAATTAATTAAGCGCTCTATGGATAGTGGCGCGACGGCACACAAAAAATCCGCATACGCGAAACACGTATTCTTTTTCAAAATATTCTCGGTCTGGAAAAATTCGTAAGAGATCCAT
>UELV01000876.1:15952-68145 GCA_900490015.1 Megastigmus stigmatizans
GGGGGGGGGGGGGGGGGTAGGAAAGGCCGCACTAGCAGCTGCCGAGTTTGCTCATACAAATCCGTATATAGGCGAGCGCAGGCGTGCGAGTCATTATATCGAAGCCACGAGCTCGCGGTTAATTCGGCGCAATGCCGGGGAATTAAATCCTCCGCCTGCCCGCGCACACTATACCACCTCTGAACGCCCAGACTGCAGCAGCAACAGCATAGGTATATAAAAACTGTGTGCAGCGAAACATTTTAAATAAATTGGAACGGCGGTGGCGGCGCGCGCGAGCGCAGCTACTCTCCGGCAATTGCGGGCAATTGAATGGCCCTTTTTCCCCTCGCTCCCTCTTTTTTTCTCATCATCGGGAATGTATGCAGTGCACCTGCAGCAGCACTGGCGCGTTCGCCCCGAATATCTGTCTGTGGGCGTCCCGAAAAAAAAATGATGGCGCTCGCACAAGGGGAGAGAGAAAGCTGCGCGAAAAGTAAGAAGTCTCGCGAATCGACGAGAGGAAAAAAAGTGTGCAGGTACAAACTGCAACGTCGGTGCTCTGGCAGCAGCCTCACTTGGCGCGCTGCACCGAGACACATTGGTGAACAAAAAAAAAGAGAAGGGGGAAAAAAAGCTCGAGGGCTGCGAGCAGAACGCGCGAGAGATGCGATAGCGCAGCTCGTGCAGCAGATTTTTTTCCCTCTCCGCTGCTGCTGCACCACCCGCGTTTTTTTTTTCGCCCTCGCTGCACTCATCCGCTCACGAGCATCGTTCTTTCTCGCTCGGCTGCTGCAGCCCCGCGGTGCATATTTTCCGTTAATAGCCGGGGCTTATCGCTCTTCTCTCTCCCTCTCTTTCTCTCGCCGCATATACACTCTGGTCGCCCGGCCGCGACCGTCGCTCAGACCAAGTCGCTTCATTAATTTTAATTGCGTCGAATCAATTTTAATTACTCTTCGGTTTTTCTCGCCCCCCGCCTGCACACATTTGAGAACTAGCTAGAAATTTTTTTTTCACCCCCGGCTTTTCCTCTTCCCCCTTGCCGCCACTACAGACAGAGTTTTCCTATATATTTGTTTTTCCCGCACTCGCTAGGTCTCGATGTGACATTTTTATATTTCAACCTACCAATTTTTCATTACCGCTCTCTTCTTGATAATTTATATTCGCTACCGGTAGCTATAACGCACGTCTTTTTATTTCACCTTCTCGCACGCGAGATGCCTGCCTGCACACTCGTGGAAATTATCAATTTTTCATATTTTCGCTGAGTGCATATATAAAGGGGAAAGTTCGAGTGTGTCTCATTAAAATAATTTTCAATAAAAACGCCGCTCGAACATTGTTGCAATTTTTTGCGTGTGTGCAGCAGTCGTCGACGATCCGACCGCGTATAATATTTAAAGATTTTTAGCTCGAAATCGCGAAGAGGCTACTGCTGCTGCTGCGCTCTCATTTTAATTACTGGCCGAGATCGCGAGCGTCTGCGAGCGCCAGGTTTAAAATTAATAATGTCAAGTACAATTAAAATATCTCTCCCCCGCCCTCCGACTAAGCTATATATAATTTATTCGGAAAAGCCGGTGCAGCACAGCCCTACTCTTGTAACTCCCAGCCCCACTAAATTACCTCTCGAACTCTCGTGTATGTACATTGTGGAAGGAAAAAAAAAACGTCGGTGCAGCTCCGTCGCGAGCAGTGCGCGGGGCATATAAAAAAATAAAGCCGAGAGTACGCCGCGGGAGCTGGAATTGCTGGGTGCCCGGAGGGTCTTTAACAATGGAAAAAAAAAGATCAACATTTAGCTAAAATTTCAAATCGTTAAATTTGCTGCTCTAGTCCTGCAGCAGCAGCAGCAGCGCGAAGTAGACTCTGGAGAGAACTCGAGAGAGAGCCGGCCTCTCGTCGCGTTGTCGTCGTAGACGTCTTCGTCGAGTATAAAAAAAGTTGACGAGCTCTCTTTTTTTTCTCTCCCTCTCCCACGGGTTTTTTTCCTCCATTTCCCTCCTTCCTCCAAGCCCTTCTCCCATTTTTTCAACTTTCTCTCTCTCTCTCTCTCTCTCTCACACAAGTCCAGACTTCAAAATTCAAACAAAAGGTCGCTGAAGCGCGCAGCGAAACGAAAAAAGCGCGCGCGGAGGGGAGCTGTCGAGTATTCGAAATAATGAGAGAGTACGCGCGCGAAAAAGTACGTACATTCGAAACGAGGCGAGTGTATATATATATATATAGGCGTGGGTGCAATGCGTAAGCTAGGAGTTAGTTCGCTCGGTGTAGTTGCCGGCGGCGTCGACGGCGGCGGTGGCGGTGGCTCGGTGTGCACACGCGTCTCAGGACCGAGGGGCTTGCATTGTCTGTTGCACTGCAGAGAGAGAGAAAGAGAGGGGACGTATATATACAGGAACATGCGGGAGGGACGGGAAGCTGAAATAAGGTGGTCAACGTCGACCGCAGCTCGGACTTGGTCTCGGGGACCGCGTCGGCGGCAGCAGCTCTCTCTCCCAACACATCGGACCCTCTTCTCCTCCCCGGCTTTGTTCGGTTGCTGCTGCAGCAGTAAAGGAACACGCGTTGTCCCTCCGTGCACCGTCCCTCACGGCAGCTCTCCCCCCCTCCCTCCCCAACATCGGCCGCTGCTCCCATTCACGGGTCTCCGAAACCTGTGGGCCCCCTACGGGCTCTCTTTCTAGGTCTGTGCACCATTGAGAGACCCATGTGCAGGTACCGCGCGCTCTCGCACTTTTTCTGGCCGCCTTTTCACTCCCCGCTCCGGCCTTGGAGCACAGCTTGGATTACACCGTGCGAGAGATATATTGTTAGTCGCGCGAGGCGCAACTTTCCATTCAAGACAGCCTGCTTTTTTTACTCGTTTTTATATTTTGACACTCGTGTCATTCTGCTTTTCCAAGAGCCGATTTAGGTATGAAATTCCCTTTGGATCCAGTGGCGCAAGCTACACACATATCGACAGCTAACAATGACACTGTGCATTGCATATAGCTGTACGACTCTCGCGTGTCATTCATTTCATTTTTAAGAGCCGTGTGAAAATCCAAACGGCACCGATGCAACTATCCTCTTTATACCCGAAAATACGTTGTATCCGTGTGTATAAATGCAAAGATGGATGATGTATTTCGAGACGAAATCGCAATCGAGTATATTTAAAGGATCGCATCAGGGGAAAAAAAGCGATGCCTAGCGAGTCGCCAAGCTATAATAGTGCTGTTGGGTACACAGAGCTGAGAATCTTTTAGAGGCTGCAGCAGCAGCAGCAGCTCCCGAGTTCCCTCTATATACCTGCAGTGGCTATAGTATACGTATGCACATACTTAATTGGAGCGAGCGCACGATCTGCCGATCTCTGTCGGCTGCAGCTATACATATATATGTTGTGCAGCCGCCGCGCGCTTCTGTTGTTCGTGACTCTGGTAAACATGTGATTAGCCGCTGCGCTGAGTATACACACAGACACAGACACAGGTTGGGGTGGATAAATCCAGGGTGCAGGGGCAAACTTTCGCTTACTCCTGCATTATAGGAAAGAACTCTCGGCTCTGCTGCGGTGGCGAGCGAGAATTTCGAGGCAAGCAGCAGTAGCAGCAGCGCGCGGTGTTTGTTTTTGAGATTTTTCCCTGGGTGCGCGGCCGGAACTGTGTCGTTAGCGTCTCTCTCTCTCTTGTTTGAGACCTTGGCCATACTCGCCTCGAATTATCAGGGTTCCCGCAAATTGCTTCGGTTTTCGGTGTACCTGAACTCTCTCTATCTCTCTCTCTCTTCCTCTCGAGCAATTATACACTTCTGCTGCTGCTGCTGCCGCCGTTTAGAAACATATTTGTTTGGGCTTCGACGTCAGACTGCTATGCGATGAGCCATGGAATATCTCTGCAGATCTAGAGCTCAACTAGCTTCTTAAGATGCGTGCACACGAGCTGTGCGTAGCAAAAAAAAAAGCGTATTTGTATGAAAACTTTTAATCTCATGCAGTTGATTACATACTAGTATTCTTAAAAATGGGTATTTTAGCGGATGCTGCGTGCGGAGAAAAAAGGAATTGAATTTCAACATCCGGCTCGGTATAAACCCTCCTCAAAAGCCCGTAACCGAGCAATTTGTCGGGTCCGAGTCAACGAGTTGTCAAGGGGATGGGGGAGGGGGGGGCACGAGGGTGATACCGTTAAGGATTCGTCCCCTTTGAGGAAGTAATCCGAAAAATTCATGAATTCGATATTAGTGCCGGCTGCAAAAAGGTGTAACTACGTATACGCCTGCGACGACGCCTCCGTAGCTATATATAAAGGGACGAAAGCAGGGATAAAAATGGTGAAATCGTTGGCTACGGAATCCGGGCAAAAAGCGTCCGCGCGCGCGCGGGAGAGAAAGAGAGAGAACGAGGACGACGCAAGGTAAGGTGCGAGAACCGCTGGACTACGTCGCTACGTTCCTCTCTTTTTGGTCCTCTTCTTCTCCTCCTCCATCCGCCTCGCTCAATGCCGAGAACAAGAGAGAAAGAGGGATGCAACAGCAGCAGCAGCAGCGAGGGGAGAGCCCCACCCGCAGAACGCGGCGACGACCTGCATTAGGCGAGCAGCTGCACTCGAGTCTCGTCCGCTCTCTCACTCTTTCCTCTGTCCCGGAGACCTGTACTGCCTATACGTGTGCAGTGTGTGTGTATACACCTACACACACACACACACGTGCGCGCCAGAGCCACCGGAGCCTCTATATATATACAGCTCACAAGCTTACAACTAGTGTCTTAACAATTACGCGCGCACACCTTGGCGCGCCTCACCCCCTTTTTTTAGCATCGAGCGTTTAGCACGCGCCAACCTTTGGCCCCTTCTCCCACTTTACGAGGCTCTGCTGCCCCCACAGCCTCCACTGCTGCTGCTGCTTTTATGCTCTTCAGCTAGTTTTCCTCAAAGAGCTTCATTGCTTCCAAATCCTTGAGCAAATTCAATTTTCCAATTTTCCATTCCCTCAATTATCAAAGTGCAAGTCAATTTTATTATACAGCGTGCAACGCTCTGAAGTAAGTGTTGCAGCTTACTATATTGCTCTGAGACTACTATAAACAATTTGGTTTCAACTCCTTTCTTTTATCATAATTCATTCGATACTCTTTGAAAAGAGTAGCACCGTTTTAAAAAAAAATAGTTGCACACATATGTGCAGGATAACGAATATATATATATATATATATAGAATAAAAGCCGTGAGAAAAAAGGAGATAATTGACCTATATCTATACGAAAATGGGATATTCATAGTAATTGACAAGAGTATTTAACGTTCGTCAGTTTTCCCATGCATCTATAATTGGTATAACAAACCTTTAGTTTCCTACCCACGCGAGTCTAACAGCAAGACTGTACCGCGGTATTGAGTGCAAAACAGGCCATTATTTCGCAGTAAAAAGGCTCTTTTCTGTACGCGAAGAATATCCTATTTCTATATAAAATGTCGGCCAAAAAGACCTCTCTTGCATGCAGGGAATAAGAAGAAGAAAAAAAAACCAACATTTAAAGAGCGCAAGACCATAGTTTCTGTATATAGAGGCCATAATGCGAGCACGTTGCTCTATTAATCACAAAAGCTTCATCTCCGTCAGCCATGAATCCAGTATAGGAATGAATGGTTGGAGTGGGTCGTTTCAGTGCCGAGTCCTCGCGACCCTCGCACAATGCACACACATACGAACCGCCAAGGTTTCAATGAAACTTGAATTTAATGAAACGAAGAAGAGAAAAAAAGAACGGCAGGGGGAGGCACACGGCGGGTCATCGCCGTGTGCAAATGCGCGTGTCTATATATGGTAAAAAGGTGTCTGGAGTTGTCTGGCCGAGCCTACAGATACATTCGCGGGCCGAAATAACAGAGAGAGAGAGAGAGAGAGAGAGAGAGAGAGAGAGAGTGTATGTCTGTGTCTGCTGGTGGTGCAGTGGAAGAAGAGGAGAGATTGTAGGTCTGCGGCGGCTGGGGAATAGGTGTGCAAACGAGGCCGAGGCGCGGCTTTGAAGTCGAGTGAACATCGGTGATTGCGCGAGATTAAAGAAAGGGCCCAGGGCCATTCGCGCCGCAAGCCTTTATCTTCCTCTCACCTCTTTTCCCACACGCGCCAATTCTCTTTTCTCCACTCCCGTGCAACTCTTTTCCCTTTGAGCTACCTTTGCGCGCGAGCCGACACTCCTATCAGCTGCAATTGAGCGCCGCCGCACGCATTGTTATGACTGCGAAGGAGGCAGTTCGCGCGCGCCTTCATATTACATTTGCACTCCAGCGCAGCAGCAGCAGCAGCTCCCTTTCTGCATCGTAATACGATAATCAGTATAAGCGTGCCGTGTATTATCATGCTTATCGAGTCTCGTGTCTCGCGTTACCATTTACGCAGAAACGAACTCGATCCTGATTACCGCGACGAAAAAAATTTTCGGGCTACATAGGAGAATGCAATGCCGGTGCAGTTGATTAACGGAAGAGGATCGGCTATGATTACTGAAAGCATTTGGCAAGACACACGAAGAGACCGCGTTAGTGGAGAGAGAAAGAAGGATCGTATAGAAAAAAAAAAAGTGGGGGGCACTCGAATCGCGAAATTGGCTCTCGAGGTATTGATCAGGCTGCGGTGCATATACGCGGCGATGGTGCAGTGCATGCAGCAGGGCGGAATTGAAAAAGCAGCCAGCGTCGCGCGGCGATGATGTGTACGCACTGCTTGAAAAACCGAGTCAGCTCTCTCCCAAACACTTGAGCGCTTTATACTCGCGCGCTCGCGCGCGTACACCATATATATGTATACATAGCTACATCGGCCACTGCACGCATGCAAATAGCACACGTCTGCAGTCTATTTTCTCTCCTCGTCGCGCGCGCGGCCGCTCGGTAGCTGCTGCGGCTACCTCTGCCAGTAATTACCGACAACTGCAATTTTTTTTTTGCCCTCCCATTTTCAGAGGACTGCAGCCGCAGCCCGTGAATGCCAGTCCATACATCCCTGAGTCATGGAGCGCGCGCACGTCCTCCAATGATTTTCCGACGCGCACAACCTTGTTCCGCGTATATGTGCAGATGGAAGCATCGCCGTCCCGCGCGTAGCTACACAATTAATAAGCGGAGCATTATGCACGAGTGCGCCCATTGAACAGCGCCGACATTTTACATTTTATTCGAGATATAATTGCGTCCTCCCTACCTTGGACACCTCGCCTATACTATATACTCACTGGTTTTTCAGCCAAACCAAAAGCTCGCTCATTCGACGCTAATTGTGCAACATTCACACATATGTATATACACACGCTATGCGGCGCTATTAATTTTAAGCATTGCGAATGAAGTAGAAGATCTTGGGTAGCGTTGCGGGCTGATATTAATTTTCCGAGACCTACAGTAATTAATTTCTTGCTTGAAGATGTGTGCGCGAGCGCGAGAGCCATTAACGATCTAGAAAATAAAATGTAAAAACCGCATCGTTAGCGAGGAGAGTTGACAAAAAATATTACGAGAGAGAACTACACGGTGCGCAGCTGTGCTCGCGCTGCTATACGTGAGCGAGAAATAAGTCTAGTAAACAATTAATGATATTCCAGGCACTCCAAAGTAATTTAGCCGCTTTCCCGAGTGCTGTTGCTGCTGCTACCGGCACCGCCTACTTGGCTGCAGAAACTCGGGCTATGCGGGACGGGGCAAGAGGGTGAAAAAAAAAGAAAAAAATAAATAAACCGGGAAGAAAACCATTGCACGGAGCGCGCGACAAATCACCCAGCGACGAATATCGCTGAGTCGCTAACTGCGCCGCCGAGGCTCTTCATTCGCCGGCGCGTGCAAGTGAACGAGCTCGCAAACTCTCTCTCTCTATAATATGTACGTGGTGGAGCCGAGAGGGAAAGAGGGTAAAAAAATCGTCCGGGAGGGTTAAAAAAATACGAGAAGAAAAAAGTGTGTAGCGCGAGCCACAAGTGTATGCTGAAAAAAAGTGCGCGAGCGGGCGTAGGGCTTTTTTTTATATTTGAAAGTTTCACAAGAGGAAGAGACTAGACCGTGCTATTATTGCAGTTTTGGTTGCTCTCCAATATGAAAGACGGAGGAGGGGAAAGACAAGGAAAATGCCCTCGAACGATGCGTGTAACGCTTGCATCCGTGTATCGAGATTCAAGCTGAGGAGAATTGTGGTATATATAGAGCTTCGTCGAGTGTTCGTCGACCTCTTTCGGGATGTTGAAGTAGTAAAGTTAGTTTTTCCAAAACTATAAATAAATTCGCGGAAATGAGTGAGCTTGAAAATTTCTGTTCCGTTAGAGAACGCAAGCATCGCAAGCACGTTTACTCGACAGGTAAAATGTGCTTTTAAAATCTAAAAATCACATATTTTAACACTAGGATAACAATATATTCTAGAACTCCAAATTTTTAACTTCGTATAAACTACATTTAACTATTTGTTTATTACAAGAAATTTATATTTAATGAAAAGTGCTCGTCACAGAACCACGATCAATTCCTTTGATTTTATGTATTTAATCAAAGCCCTAGCTCCGTCGTTTATTTATTCGCGGACGAAACAATCAGCCCCGAGAAATCTATAATAAGAAAAGTCGAAGCTATTGTTTTGAAATTGGCTTATAGCAGCGCGCGGCCAGAGCTCCGAGAGTTGCGCGACTGGCAAAAGGGAGAGAAGCGAGAGTCCGAGTTCCGGAACAAAAGTATACAAAGGAAAAAACAGAACAGCGGCATCGCGGCCGCGCGCGCGCGCTAAGAGGTTACACAGCCGCATGCGGCGAACGGAGAGAATCGAAAGGGGAAGTCTGCACTCCGGTTCCTATACTCTCGCATCCCTCCATATAAACCTATATATATATATATATACAGGGAAACGAAAGAACCGAAGGAAGATATAAATTATCCTACAAACTATATAAAACAGTATCCCTCTGCCGTGGAGAGTCGTGAAATCTCTACTTTATACATATAGGACCGTAGCTCGGTCGGATATTCTATATCGAGAGATTTGAGAGTGCGAATTGAAATTTTTGAACTACTGCTTTGCCTGCACACAGCTATAGGCATATCGAGAGTGTGTGTGTGGGAGTAGCGAAAAGTCTATTGAATTTTTAAACAGGCGCTGCACGGAGAAGGAGGCTGATAGCGATCGTAAACCTAACGAGCTTATATATATATAGCAGACGCAGAACTGGCGCACCGTAAGAGCTGCATCGACAAAGCGATAAAACTCTCTCTCTCTCTCTCTTTCTCTCTCTCTCTGGCTATAAGTACGATTTGTTTTGGCGCCGGATAAAAATGATAGAACGCAGAGGGAAGAGGAGGAGGAGGAGAAGGGGGTGGTAGCAGCGCACAAAGGGCACAAATGATGCATAAGCCGCGTAATCGGCGAAAAGGGAGGAGGGGAAGGGCAATTTCGAAAATTATCCCTGTTGTTTTATTCGGCGCGAGACTTGCGCGACGGACGCGTCGCGCGCTCCGAAACTCTCTGGCTGCGTTCTCGCGTTTACTACTACGCCGCTCAGCTGCCTTGCGTGCAGTATACATATATAGGGGCATACGAGCTGCGAAGGGGAAGGAGAAGAAGAGGCTATATAGCGGCCAGACTATACAGCCAGTGTGTATACACGTATAGAAACGATATGATGTGTGGATGAGGGAGAGAGAGAGAGAGAGAGAGAGAGAGGGGAGAATCCAAGGAGAAGAATGAGAGAAAAAGAGAAAAATATAAATGATATAACGTGAGCGAGAGGTAACCGGCCGCTAACAAGCAGGCGGCGGCAGCAGCAGCAGCAGCAGCAGCAGTCGCGCAACCAAGCAGGCGAATGCAGGAGGAAGGAACGAGGAAAGGGTCTGGAGAGCAGCGGCAGCGGCGGCGGCGGCGGCAACGACGACGGCGGCGAGAGGAGGAGGAGGAGACCAGAGGGGGTAAAGGGACTCGCTCGCGCGCTAACTGCCAAGCGCCTACTGCATGCAGCAGGATACAGCAACGAGGACTACACTATACCTGCGTGCTCTGCTCATGCTCTGCCTCGTTCTCTCTCTCTCTTTCTTTCTCTCCTCGTCCGCAAAGCCATTGGCGTGTAGAGAAAGAGCGAGAGACGCCTTCTCTCTCGCCACGGAGATTCCCGCTGCCGCACCGCCGTTTTTCTTCAATTTCACCTCTCTCTCTCGTCTCTCTCTGCTGCAGCACGACGACGCATGGCGGGGTATTCAAATTTTTTTATTTTCCCCCGCGCGAGGAATGCGCGCCGCAGAGTCTCTCTCTATGCATATGCATATATATGGCCGAGCCGCGGCAAACAATTTTTGCAAGTAAAATTGCTGCTGCTGCCCCGCCACCGCAGCCGCCGCGCCTTCCCCTCGTCTCGCGCGCGAGCTGCGTTTTCAGACGTCGCTCTTCGACTATACTGTTTAGCAATAGCTCCGTTCACTCGCTTTCCACGTGCCTAGTGTATTAACTTTTACACGAGCGCGTATACAGCTCGATTCATTCGGCTCGGTGAGATATCCCGATTTGTATACGTATAACAGATCGCTCGCGTGTCACGTGTAAAAATATGCTCGTTTCATACGGTACCCGCGAGACTGATTGGCGAATTATCATTTCAGGACTATAGAAACGTCCAATCGCATTGCTTAGATACCGGGAGGATGCACCAGAGATATCAAGCCGCATGGTTGAGCGAACTCGCAGTCAAAAGAGTATAATGTTAATGAGTAAAATTGGAAATGCAATATTTCATGTCGTGGATAATGGGAAAGAAGAACGCTATATGCATCGGTATTCCTTGTATATGTATGCAAATACGTCGATAAATTTTGTAATGCGCATTGCTCCTGCAAGGGAGTCTTGCGTGAATAATGTTTTGGTGGAAAGAGGAACACGTTAAACTAGCCAATATATATGTATACCGTCTGTCCTATTACAGTCTCAACTGAACGGCGTAGCGGCGAATGGGGATTCCTTCAAAATAAATAGAAAATTGTGGTTCTTCCTAATTTGCACCTGTTATAATATATAAGTAGTTAGTTGTAGTCTTGCTCATGCGATCAGCCATAGCACAGGTTCACCAAAAATTCTTACCGAGTCACGAATGAATCATCATCTGCCTCGGGTTGAGCTCTAATTAATAAATCACATGGAGTTGGGCGAGCCGTCGCACGCGTTCCCGCGAAAACAATCAGGCACAAGACGTGCGCACGAAGCATCCGCAGAGAAGCGCTCGCAACGTTTTTGGACGAGCCAGACACTGCAACTGCGGCAGGTATAGCGGCACAAGAGAGAGAGAGAGAGAGAGAGAGAGAGGCGAAGAGAGCCGCGCATCTCGGGCTAACGAGCGAATCATAAAACACGAGGCTGAACGAGCTGTTCGGCCTCGGCGCAAAAATCAATCGGAGGCCGGCCCCGCGTTGCAGAAAACCAAATATCTCTGAGAAAACGCCTCTACCTCTCTCTCTCCCTCTCTCCCTCCTTGTGCTGCCCGCCGCGATAATTCGGCGCTCTCCCTCGAGAGAGAAAGAGAAAGAGCGAGTGCGCGGCATTCCGAATGCAAATTGTACATTACCGCGGCCGACTGCAGCAGCGGGAAGCATAGCACAGTTTTCGCTGCAATCGATTGCGGCCCCCAGTGAAATTTCCGAAGCAGAAAATAAGAAGTCGCTAGGTATAGGGTGTATGTATATATATGCATGCACTCTCCGCGTGCACGAGAGGATATGCTGCAGAAGAGCGAGAGAGAGAGAGAGAGAGGAGCAAGAAAGCAAAGAGCTGCAAAAAGAGGCAAAGGGGGCGTCGTTACGTTAGGGGCATCGCATATACGTTCACGCATGATTGGCTTCGTTGTCCATCGCCGCGAGGCCCACGCCGGAGAAAAGAGCTGCGCATATACTCTCCTCTCTCTCTCTCTCTCGTCCTTCGGCTCGTGCTATAGGCCGAACACCTGTAATCATTCGGCCTCGCCGCAAAAAGGGCCTCGTTTGACTCTTTCTCTCTCGGCTGCTCTTTCTCTCTCTCTCTCGCTCTTGACTCGCACACCACTACTCCTCCTCCTTCTCTCTTTTCTTTCCTTTGCCTTTGCCTTTGCCTTTGCCTTTGCCTCTACCTCTGCACCTTCCCCTCCGCTCTCAGCTCCTCCATCCTTCTATTATTCTCCCTGCTGCTTGTGAAGCTGCAGCAAAAGCAAGAGAGAGCGAGAGAGAGAGAGAGGCAGATAACGGGCTCAATCGACGACTCGACGTCAACGACGAGGACGAGCTGCTGCTGCTGCTGCGGTGCCTCGGTAGAGTGAGAGAGAGAGAAAGGAGAGAGACAAGGAGCGAGAGAGAATAGATGCGGTGGCGGCGAGCTCCTCTTTTCCTTTGATTTCGACGCGCCTCCACGCAGCAATTTTCATCATCGGACGGCGAATAATTTAAAAGGAGTGTTATATGCAGCAATGGGCTGCGTGTGCAGTGTGTAGTATATGTATATGTATATATATATATACACGCGGCTCCGCGCGCGCTCTCAAAGACTGACATTCCCGCGCACTTGTTATTTGTTCAGCTATGACAATTGACGAACCTTTCAAAAGAGCAATAATTGATTCGCGGAACCGCGCGAAGCCTTCGATCAATGCTGCTGCTGCTGCTGCTGCTGCTGCTGCTGCTGCTGCGAATTCAGCGGAACAGCGACAACTGTTTCGATTTCGTTTTTCTTCTCTCCACAGAGAAAATTACAAGAAAATGTGCAATTTTCTGTTTTTACGTTCTACTATATAGCTACTGTTCCATTTTTTTATACGTTAAACTGTATTTTCATTTATAATCCACTCATAAAAATCACAATGACAAGAAGAGATTTAGTGAAACTTTTCAAGATGACAGCATAAAAGACTTTAGGAAATTAAGCATTTATCAATCCCTTTTGGATAAACCGAAATGAAGGCGCAAGTGGCCGCGCGGCTTTCTCTTTTCCGCAGTCTATATGGCTGCTGCTGTTGGCGAGTCTCGCATAAGGTGCGAGTCGAGTTTGCGCTCGTAAAACCGCGAACGAGCAGCCAGCCGTATTAAGGCAAGACATACCCATCGTCCGTGAGCTGCACTCGCGCATGTGTACGCGTATGTGTATCGACGACGCGTGACGCGAATTCGGATTGCGTAAATGACGATACTCGGAAATTTCATTTAGCTGCGATTGCGAATCACCTTCACGTTTTTCCCCCCTCTTGCGTTCTCGAAAGACATTATCACCAGATTTCAAGTAATAGCCAAGGCTTCGGAAACGAATTTAACGCCAAATTTGATTTTTCACAAAAGTAATGATAATCTAGGGGATTAAAGAAATAGGACATCCGCGAGTCTACGCGTGCTTTATAGTTAAGATATTGTTTTAACCCGTTAGGGATCCTATAGGACGCACTTTGTTCAAGATGCTATGCAGAAAACCAAAATCAAATAATTTCCTAAATCCACGCATTTAGTCGTGTTCTCTCATCCAAAAGGGAAGCCCTTATGGCCATTAGAATTAAATTTTTTTGTTTTTTTTTCCACGTTTCGTTTAGTACATTAAAAAAGGGCTAGGCAATGAAAATTGGGATTTCACGAAAATTCGGCTGTTGACCGATTTATTTACGAATAAAAAAAAGGGTTAATGAGGATTTGTTTTTATTCTGAATGGATGGATCTTGTTAATGAGACAACTTATTACTAAAAATTTATCACTTTCTGAGTTCAATAACATAAAGCTGTCTACGGAGCATCTTACTTTAAATGTAGTGAGATTTGCGTGTAATATATAATATTTATACTCTGTAAGAAAAACTGAGTGTAATTTCACTGATACTCATAATGGTATACTTATAACTGAATAATCGTTGACTATATATTTACTGAAGATAATCAGGGAATTTCACTGATTTTTTCCATCCTCCGTTTCGTGTCCTTTTAATTGATCTACTCTCACGTAGGAAAAATCAGTAGTGAAATATCACTGATTGTCAGTCATCTCCAGCAATATCTTAAAAGCTTGATTTTTTTTTAATTTCTCTTTAAACCCATATGGTTAAAACTATGAATTGATTTTAGTTGAAACATTTACAATTAGAATATGCAAATAAAGTTACTTTTTCCCCGGGAAAAGGGTCTTAGACTTAATGGGTTAATATAATTCAAATTCAGGAAGCTGCAATACACTCGTCTCCTTGATTCCGTTTCGTTTATTTTGTTTATTTCAAATAATTCATTGAAATAAATAGTATTTGAAAATGATTACTATATTATACAATCTATTCATCATTATTCATCGATAATAATAATTTAATAATAATAATAATAGCCAATGTATAACCATTATCGAGAAAGCTTCAAATCACAAATAAGAATTACATGAATGCAATATATCAGTATGTATACGTAATATTAATACTTGAATTGTGCATAAACAGTTTTATATTGTAATAATAATTTTCATTCATTATGATTATTCAATTATTGCGAAATTTAAACTCAATCATATTTCGTCTAAATTCAACAACAAACATTTGTTCCGCGCGGGTCACTGATATTTTATATAATTAACGAACATTATATTTCTTTCGCAAAAAATATTTAATTAGCATTGGTCGATAAAAATGTATGTTCGAGTCAAAGAATATTCCTGACATTTAGCAAATATTATTCTCTCGATAAGATCACTGCGAAAATTTTCGTTAACTAACAGCACGTACTGCACAATAGCTGGGAGTCGCAGTTAGGCACATCTCGAAAATTGCAACGGTCCACGGGTTCGAAATTGATCAGGGCCAAGGCGGATTCGCACACGGCTGCACGGATAATGAGCTCGAGCACTTTTATTTTACGTCGTAGTCGTCGTCGTCGTGCTTGCGGACCAGCAGCAAAAGGGCCAAAAGGTATTCTAATTATTCGGGCGTCGTTCGCTCGTATGTATAGCCAATCTCCCCGGCTCTTGCGTCCGAAAAAGTAAAAACAGCTCGTCGCGTCCGTGAGCTGCTTTGGTATAGAGGCGAAAACCAAGGGCTCTGCGGGAGCAATGAGAGCTGCGGAGAGAGAGCGAGAGAGAGAGAGGCAGAGAGGGAACGAAGCTCTTCTCTCGCAAACGACGTTTCCGATCTCGCGCCAGCGCTGAAAGCTATTATGACACGTTTTATTATTTAAGTGCGGCCTCTCTCTCGCTCTCTCCCTCTCTCTCTCTCTCTCTCTCTTTCGCGCGCGCACGTGTGAGTGAGTGTGTGCACTCGAGCGCGCGTTCGAGGGTCCAAGGAGAAACGAGCTCGAGCCCGAGAAAATGAAAGCTAAAAGAGGACGAACAAAGCAGCGAGAGAGAGAAGAAGAAGAAGAAGGAGATGAAACCACCCCTCGTAGAGGATCTTGTCGGAGAAGAGATGCGGTGAGAGAGAGTGAGGAGAGCAGGTCATCAGGCTGCATCCGCACTCACTCACTCACTCTACATGCTTATATCCCGAGCGGGGCGGCCGCGTTAAACCGTTTTTCTCCTTTTTCAACCTGAAGGAGAGAGAGAGAGAGAGAGAGAAAGAGAGAAAGAGCATGTAGCGTTCGAGGTGGGAACGGCGTGCCGTGCGCGAGCGCAAAGAGAATAATAATGCGTTAAAGCGCATAATGAGGTGAAGAAACTACAGCGGCTTTTCGCCTCTCTCACTCCCCCTTCTTCTCTCTCTCTCTCTCTCTCTCTCTCTCTCTCTCTTGGCACAGAACAGCACGCGGTCGGTCAGGGCTTCAAAGGCGAAAAAGCCCTTGGTCGCAGCTCTTCCCCCCTCTCGCGGCGCGGCGTGCAGGAGGCCGACGGAAGTGCAGCTCTCTCGCTCTCTCTCTCTCTCCCCCTTTTGGCGTGTTTTTTAACCTCGTCTAGCGCGCGCTCAGTCTTGATCGCGGCACGTGTGATGTGCTTTGCTGCTTTGCCTCGCCTTCTCTCCTCGGCGGCAGCTCGCAACGCGTTCCCATAGTGTGTGTGTGTGTGTGCACACTCGCAGAGTACAGAGACAGAGAGAGAGAGAGAGAGTGGCGTTGCACGAGCGGCGCGCGGAATCATGAAATAAGATAGTGCAGCCCCGTGCGAGGGAGGGAGGGAGAGAAAAGGTGACGGAACAAAGAATCACAAAGGTTGCGGGGGATGTAGGAAAGAGGGAGAATTCTCCTGCTGGATATACACACGCCGAGGGAGGAAGAATTGATCAAAGAGGCTATTACCTCGAATGCCGAGGCACGATTGCATGGAGGTGGGAGCTGAAAAGCAAACTCTGTTGTATATAACCCTTGACAAATGCGTGCAATTAAGAGCTGCCGCGGATTAAGGAGGAGAAAAGAAAAAGCAATGTGAAAAATGACAAACTATACGCGATCGCGCCAGTAGGTGCGAGGAAATGGCGAGAATCTCCGCGGGGCTCAGGAGGGAAATTGACCTAGACTGCGCGGGCGCGATGGAATGGGGCAAAAGCCGGAGAGGGAATCTGCAAAAGCAAGGAGCGACAATGCCGACAGCCGCTCCGTTGTATTGGCTGTGCGCATTACGGAACACAGTGCCGCGTGTGTAACGTCGAAAGGGAAAGCCATGAGAAAGAGAGAGAGAGGAGAAGAGGAGAGAAGCTGCAGTGCGCGCATCGAAGTCTTTCGATGCTGCACATCGAGGGAGCTCTGCTGGGGCAAAAGAACTGCCTCGCTCCGTTTGAATCTCGCGCGGCGCTTTTTATTTAATCCGCGCGCTGCGCGAGACCGAGAACTAATTAAGGAAGCCGCGGTGCAAAGGAGCGGAGAAAAGGGAGAGCAGGGAGTGAGAGAGAGAGAAGGAAGAGCTACTTTGCCGCGGCTCCGATGCCGATTAAGGCGTCGAATCGCTCTTGAAACGCCTTGCCTTATCGAGACTCTGCAGCAGCTCGGCTTTGACGTCGCCCTTTTTTGCCGACACTCGCGCGCGCGCTACCGCTTCCTCCTTTTCCTTGCAACTTTTCTTTGCTGTTCTCCCATCCCCTCCCCGTCCCGCTTTTTGCCACCAGCTGTTCAGCTCGCACTTACAACCATTGCCGTGTTTCGTATATTTTACCCGCAGAAAATGTACATCAACTTTTCGAGGAAAATCCTTCCTAACCGAGATCTATATATGTATACATATATAGGCAAAAGTGAAATTTATATTCGCCGCGCGAGTGTGAATGGGCGGCTCTGCATGGGTGCATTTGGAAAAGCGGCTGCGGCGCTTTGTGCTCGCCGACAAAAGGCACGTGTTGGTAGAGGAGGCGGCGGTAACGGCGGACCGAGAGGGAAGGGCGGATATCAGAGTCGTATATCTGCGGCGCGCATAAATATGAGGGCAAACAAGCGGCGGCCGCGCGCTCGGATGCTGCAAGAAGTAGAGAGAGAGAGAGAGAGAGACAGAGAGAGAGAGATCCCCGCCGGCCCTCGCCGACTTATTGTGCCCTCGTAAAAATGGCATCAAGAAATATTGTGCGGTCGCTATATAGCGCAAACAAGATACCGCGCCGCGCGCGACGCAGTTGGGCCCGCTAAGGAGATTATGATAAATCGTCGTCGCGGCGGCTTATCGGCTACCGAGGGCTAATTATAGTTCGGCGCCGACTTTTATTGGACGCCTTTCCCAAAATATTTGAAAATACGTCATAAACAAACTTGCTTTACTCTAACGCTTTCCCTCTCTATTGTATACATATATATTATAATTCAATTGAGATGGTTAAACATTTGCTAAGGAGGTTGACGCGCTCGTGTTTCAGGCTCGCCGACGCTTCTGTTCGCCACCAACAAGGACATCCGGGTGTCGAACGCCTCGCGCGCCAACAAGATCGTCTCGCCGATCGTCAAGGACCTCTCGGAGGGAGTCACCCTCGACTTCTACTATGAGCGCGGACTCGTCTGTTGGTCCGACAGCGCTCTCGAGATGATACAGTGCGTCCGCACCAACGGCACCTACACTCAGGTATGACCTAGGCTATAAAAAAAAACAATTATTTCTTAACCATACCGAGCTTTTTATCTTTTAATAATAATTATTACTTTAAATAATAAAGAATGTCGGGTTTGGTAGATCGATGCACTGAGAAAACACATTTATTATATCCAAAGTATACTTAATTAAAAGTACATTTGCAACAAGTATTTGGACGTATTGAAACAAACGCTGATGTTTCATCTACTTTAGTCCTTCCGAGAAAATAGCGTCCCCTACGCTCTCCCCGAACGTATTTCTCACAAAAATCCTTTCGCATCAGCTGCATAGCTCAGCCTTACGATAAATCTCAATATGAAAGACGTATAAGCAATCCAGACTATAAGTAGAAAACGATTTAGGACCCGATAACGGTGGTGAACTCGAGTCTGATATCACCGGACGGCTTGGCCTGCGACTGGTACACGGGCAAGCTCTACTGGACCGACGGCGAGAAGAACAGGATCGAGGTGACGAGCATAGACGGCCAGTACCGGAAGGTCCTTTTCTGGACGGAGATCTACCAGCCACGGGCCATCGCTCTGGTTCCCATGAAGAGCATCTTCTTTTGGACGGACTGGGGCGACGTGCCCAAGATCGAGCGCGCCGCCATGAACGGCGACCCAAGCACGCGGAGCGTCATCGTCTCGGACGATATATTCTGGCCCAACGGACTCACCATCGACTACGAGAACGATCTCGTATACTGGGTCGACGGAAGGTGACGCTTTATATAATACATTGCCCTTAAGCTTCTTATTCTTCTGGCTCTAAAGTCGTATACACATCCAAAAGTTAGCTTTTTATACTTGAATCGTTAGTAAATAGTTCTTTAATGATTTGTGGAGGATCCTAATCTAAATCATAATAAGAAAGCGACATTACCGAAGGCAAGTAAAAACCAACACTTTTAGATGTGTACGACTTTAGAGCCAGAACCTTTTCGATTCTCTACTCCGAAGGCGAGCTTTGAAACATTAAAAACCTATACCGTTGGGTCGTGCAGGTACAAGTTCATCGCGGTGATGGACTACAACGGTCGCAACCGTCGCAAGATCGTGAGCGAGGGCCTCGAGTACCCCTTCGCCATAACCTACTTCGATCAGCGGCTCTACTGGACGGACTGGCGCACCTGGTGCATCCACACCCTGGACCTGCGCTCGGCCAACGCCCGGCCACGCGAGCTCTTCCACGGCGAGTACATACCCGGCGACATCGAGGTCTGGGACCAGCGTCGCCAGCCACCCGCCCTCCAGAATCCCTGCAAGTCCAACAACGGCAACTGCTCCCACCTCTGTCTGCTGAGCACCAAGCCGCCGGGCTACAGTTGCGCCTGTCCCACGGGCGTCAAGCTCCTCGACGACTACAACTGTGCCAAGGGACCGCAGGAGCTGCTCCTCATCGTCCAGAGGAACGAGATCAGCACCATCTCCCTCGACTCGCCCGACTACACCAACTTCGTGCTACCGCTCACCGGGATCAAGCACGCCATCGCCATCGACTTTGACCCCGTCGACGAGATGCTCTACTGGACCGACGAGCAGGCTCACGTCATAAGGAGGTATGCATCTTTGCTTCCTTCCTTTTCTCTTCCTTCGCTCATTTCTTCTTACCTGATGATTATGCCACCTTTTCAGAGCATACCTAGATGGTTCGGGACAAGAGGACATCCTCACGACGGAAGTGAAGAGCGCCGATGGTATAGCGGTCGACTGGATCGCGCGGAACTTGTATTGGACCGACACGGGCACCGATCGCATCGAAGTTGCGAGGCTAAACGGAACTAGCAGAAAAGTTCTCATCCACGAGGACTTGGGGGAGCCAAGAGCAATAGCCCTAGCACTCGAACTTGGCTGGATGTTCTGGACGGATTGGGACGACAAGAAGCCAAAGATCGAGCGAAGCAATTTGGACGGCAGCGAGAGAACTTTGCTCATCACCAAGGACATCTTTTGGCCGAATGGCATTGCACTGGATTTTGAAAGGAAGAAGGTTTACTGGTGCGATGCTAAGACTGACAAGATTGAGGTTTGTCTTTTATACTTTGCATTTGCAGATGGCAGATTTAGAAATTAGGTATAAAATACTAAAATGGGTCTTTCATTATTTTAATCGTAGGTTTGCAACATGGACGGTTCAGACCGAAGAGAAGTTATCACGGAGAATCTGCCTCATTTATTTGGATTTAGTTTACTGGGAGATTTTTTGTATTGGACCGATTGGCAAAGAAGAAGCATCGATCGAGCACATAAATTAACTGGGGGAGAAAGAGAAATTATCGTCGAACAATTTCCGAACGTTATGGGACTTAAAGCTGTACATCGAGGCAAACCTAATGGCACTAATCCATGTGCGAAAAACAATGGAGGCTGTAGTCACTTGTGCTTAAATCGTCCAGGGGATAACTATGTATGTGCCTGTCAGATTGGTTACGAGCTTACCAAAGATATGAAAACCTGTGTTGTGCCGGAAGCGTTTCTATTGTTCACCAGAAAAGACAAAATTGGAAGAACCAGTATTGAAAATGCCAACAACGACAACATTATTCCTATCACAGGAATAAAAGATGCAAGGTTAGTTCTCAGTTTTACTTAAATTAGTAATCGTGTTCACATTTATTAGAACTTAATTAAAAACAAAATTATTGGAAATTTGCAGTGCCCTTGATTTCGAAATATCAGATAATCGCATTTACTGGACAGATGTAAAGCTGAAAACTATAACGCGTGCCTTCATGAACGGATCAGAAGTTGAAAAAGTAGTCGATCTTGGACTAGAGACGCCGGACGGCCTAGCTGTCGATTGGATCGCCCACAATCTTTATTGGAGTGACACGGGTACGCGCAGAATTGAAGTTGTCCATCTCGAGGGTTACAGCAGGAGAGTGCTGATTTGGCAAGATCTTATCGAGCCAAGATGCCTCGCTCTCGATCCGGAACGAGGGTAAGCACGCTATTTAAGCAATCTATCGAAAATATCGTAGGAGATGGGATTTTTTTTATATACTGTGATTTATGAGTCAATAACTAAATGGTGCATTTTTAATATTCTTAATGTATTAATCTTGAACGGGGATCAATATAATCAACATTATAGTTCCCGATTACCTTAATTAAATTTTTTAATCATAATTTAAATAACAAAACTAATCTGTGTACATTATACCTTTTAGATTTATTTACTGGACAGAATGGGCTAATACTGGCGCTATATATAGTGCCTGGTTAGATGGAACGCATCGGCAAGTTATTATTTCTGACATCGGTCGAACGAATGGGTTAACAATAGACCATGAAGCACGTATTCTCTACTGGGCTGATCTCTTTACTGCGGCCATCGACAGTTACGATTTAGTAACGAAAAAGCGAAACCCAATCATAACTCAGAAAATTGGTTACCCATTTAGCATCACTCAATATCAGGATTATATTTATTGGAGTGACTGGAATACGGGCGACATCGAGAGAGCCAACAAAACATCCGGTGGAAATCGAACCAAAATTCACGATAATTTACAGTCGGTTACGGACCTGTTAGTGTGCCACAAGTATAGACAGCCTGGTTTGAATACTTGCGCTATTAACAATGGCGAT
The DNA here is from genome assembly GCA_900490015.1 of Megastigmus stigmatizans. NCBI lineage: Eukaryota > Metazoa > Arthropoda > Insecta > Hymenoptera > Megastigmidae > Megastigmus > Megastigmus stigmatizans. Next base: position 37,487 of record UELV01000876.1, read on the forward strand.
TGCAGTCATTTATGCATAGCTTTACCTGGAAATAACGGTGGACTTTCAAAAACTCACAAATGCGCCTGTCCAACTCATTATAACCTTGCCTCTGACAACAAAACGTGCATTGGTAAGAATAAAACAAATCAACTAATAGTATTAGACTATTTAATTTTTTTAATTTTATATTTTTTGCATAATTGTTTTCAAACAATTTATCGTGTTAATTACTATTGCATTAATTACTATTATGATAATAATATAATAGTTTGAAAACTTGGTGTAAATTTTTATACTTGTAATTCTTTTGTACTATAGCATTACTTTGTTCATTTTACAGCTCCAAAGAATTTCATGGTATACAGTTTCCGCAACGTAATGGGTCGTTTCCTGCCTGATACGAATGATTGTCCAGACATAACTCTCCGTGTTCAAGGCCTAAAAAATGTACGGGCCATCGAGTTCGATCCTATCAGCCAGTATATTTACTGGATTCGCACTGGTGATGGACGAACTTCCTCTATACGGAAAGCTCTGGAGAATCGAACCCATGCAGTAGTCGTCCTTCCTGGAGGTACAGGTCATCCATTCGACCTGGCTCTTGATCCTTTAGGCCGTTTGCTATTCTGGTCTTGCTCTACGAATGATTCCATTAATGTGACAAGGCTGGACAGTGACTCGACTGTAGGTGTCGTTGTAAAAGGCGAGGGAGAGAAGCCAAGGAACATAGCGGTACATCCGGAGAAACGATTACTCTTTTGGACAGACGTTGGCGAAAAAATGCGGGTCATGCAGAGTTTGATGGACGGGAAAGACCGAGTTGTCATAGCTTCAGATTTGGAGTCGCCGACGAGCTTAGCTGTGGATACTGCTGCAAATCTCGTGTACTGGGCTCATGGTAGGCAAATTGAGTTTGCTGAACTGAACGGAGCCAATCGACGAATTCTTGTTGCTGCTGTTCAAGGATCTGTGCTGCACCTATCTGTGCTCTTTGACTATGTTTACTGGTAAGTAAATTTTCAATTTATAATTTATATTCATTTAAAATTTTTTCTATTGAATTTTATTGCTGAATGAGGCTCAAAGATTAATTAATTAATTTATAACTATTGAGCCTAAATAAATCAAATTACAAATGTGTTTTTCGAATTCGCAATAGGTTTGATCGGGATAGCCAGACGGTAGAAAGGGTTGACAAGACAACAGGAGCTGGAAGAAAGGCAGTCATGAGTAATCGACCACTGACTGATTTAGTTTCCGTAAGAATGCCGAGTAATCTCGCCATGGACTCAAACGTTTGCAGTCCTCTTCACAAGTACGGTGACTGTTCTCACATCTGCATCGGTGGAGGCGCGACTGCGAAATGCTCGTGTCCACAGTCACTTATTCTCTCTGAGGATGGTAGAAACTGTAGAGTAGCACCTACATGTGGAGCCGACCACTTCACTTGCCACACTCCAAAATCGGCCGATACGAAAAGTTGTATTCCAGCAGCATGGAAATGCGATGGTCAGGCTGATTGTGAAGACGGTAGCGATGAAATCGGCTGTCCACCTTGCAACAGAGACGTGTACTTTGAATGTCATAATGGCCATTGTATCGGTAAGTATTTATAGTCTATAATAACTTCAATTTTATTTAACAATGAATGGTTTAATTAAAATAAAATTGTTAATGTTAATTCAATAATCAATGATCAATTATGACTTGGTAGATTTCGCATAAACAAACAGAAAAAAATGGTCTGGAATATTGAAAATTGAATTAAAATAATCTTGTTTTAGACAATGCGTGGGTTTGCGATGGAACGCCTCAGTGTAGTAACGGAGAAGACGAAGTGAATTGTTGTCGTCCTGGTCAGTTCCGCTGCACAACATCAGGAGTATGTATCTCGGCAACTGCACTCTGTGATAGTTGGGAACATTGCGCGGATGGCAGTGACGAGACAGCTCCAGCTTGCGCTTCAGCTAACAACCATCGCCAACAGATTGTTCCAAGCCTCGACAGTGGCAAAAGCACTTACGTCGTAGTCGCTCTCGTCTGTATGTTTGTCATCGTCCTCTTCATTTTCGGCTTTTACTACTGCCGACGTAGACTTGCCGGGAGTGAGGAGCTGCCAGATATACTACACGATTCAGCGGGCGATCCTTTATCACCTAAGAGTAGCAGGATGGCTAAGCCCATGCTAGCCCAGAAGAACGGCCGCAAAGACTTGAAACCAGGGATGGCTGTAAGGATGTCTACATTGAATGGTAGCAGCATAAGCTCGAGTTATGATAGAAGCCACATAACAGGTTTTTCCTACTGTTCGTTATCCCTCTTTTTTGTAAAATATTACTCGATTTTAAAGCTAGTGTGCATTTGGCATTTTTACTAATTGAGGGTTGCTACTTTTCATTTCATATAATGTTAGAGCATGTTGAGTACATTATTTTACAAAGAACAGTTTTTTTCGCATGTCTACGGGAGTTTAAATTATACTGTTAATCATCAACTTCAAGCTGCAACTCTTAAAAATCTTAATTGGACTGTCTATAACATTTTTAAAATTAACCTTTCGCTTATGCAAAAGTAAAACTATTAAATTCTAAATAATAAAATTACTTATATCTTTGCTTAAATTTAGAAACATATTCTTCGCTTTACGCTTAATTCAGAAGGCTTCCAAACTTTAGTTAACCGCTTAATAATAATCATTAATATTAAAATAAAATAATGTACATATCTAATTTAAAATATACTTTGCAAACTACAAATTTCTAGTCATCAATTTAATTTTGAAGATTATTAATAAAGGTAGTTCAATTAGTAATGCATTTTATGAAATGACAATATTATGCCTCTCTTCTGTGCTGGAGAACCATGTACCTCATATCGTGTATTAAAAATATAAACATAACCATTGCTGTGCAAGAATAAAACTATAAATTGATCGAATAATACATTTTCAAGTGTGATACGTCCTCCATAGATTAGATACTGCACATGAAGCTTTAAAAGTGGATCATAGAAAAGCAAATGACTAAACTCGTGTACTTTGACGGTTTCAGGTGCCTCAAGCTCGACACATGGGAGCTCGGCCGGCGGCTATCCGCAGGAGACGCTCAATCCCCCACCTAGTCCTGCCACCACGGCCAACTCGACTCGCTGCTCCAGCAGTAACGCCTCGCGTTACCGGCCTTATCGCAACTATCGGAGCATCAACCAGCCACCACCACCGACACCCTGCAGCACGGATGTCTGCGACGAGTCGGACAGCAATTATCCGGCGATGCCCCGTTTCAGGTATGGCCATACGGGAGAGCCCTTTCCGCCACCGCCGACCCCGAGGTCGGTATACCAGAGCGACACGGCAATCAGCTGCCCGCCGTCACCGAGCTCGAGATCCTCGACCTACTTCAGTCCCCTACCGCCGCCTCCATCGCCTGTACCTTGAATCGCCCGCGTCCGACGATTCATCCTGACGATTCTCCGAATGCGCCTTTACAGCGTCGTATTCATTTTTTCCCTCTAGTGTATAACTATTTTGCTATGTACACGAGAGAAAAAATCGTTAAGAATTATTGTAAACGATAATAAGACTTGCGTTCTTTTGGCGATTTTCCAATGCCAAATCCATCTTGTTGCTAGCGCGATTTTACATGTAAATTGTAATAATGATATTTGTATATAGCTAACGCATTTTGCTGATGGAAATGAGCCATAGAAATACAAAATAATTTTAGACTGTTGAAGCAGTAAACTTCTGCACTTTGACATAAAGTTGAATTATGATTCGATTAACTTTGCTGCAGCCTTTTTTGAATTTGTAAAGTCCTTAGCTAATTACTTTTCGAAGTTGGTTCTTTTATTGACTAAATGCTATTCGAATCATAGCAGTTGTTTTCAATGTTATTTCTTTGTCTTTTGACTAAAGAAAAGTTTTCTCGCACAGACTGATATTGTAATTTGCCATACTAGGACGACTCATCGTGCGGGTTCAAAGTCCGAACTCAAATTGTTGCAAATGGCGTGTTTTGCCGTTTAAAAAGTGCAAATATTCGATTTGTAAGTTAAATTACCGATCCCTATGTACAAAGTCTAAAAGCCACTGTGCCTGAATACAATCGTGGTTACTGTAACGATTCTTTGTAAATAATGAAGTGCGACTGTGCAATGATTAAACCAAGATGGAGTGACTGATTGCGAGAATGTATAAACAAATTTTGTACATGACACTATTTTCTAATTTAATTTGAAAATTCATTTGGTCCGAAAACTCTTTCCCAATTTAAACATTGTAATCATTATTATATTCAATTAGTTGTAGTTTTAACCATTTAGAATTTTTATTGTGTACCTAGCGCGTAAATAAAAGTAATTTATTTTTTTTACCAAAAAGTATTTTAATTATAAAATAGTACATATAATACTAATCATTTTTATAATATTATATTATTTTAAACTTTTATAATAAAAATCGTTTTGTATTACCTATTGGTACGTGCTTTCGGACCATATAAATTTTCTTATACTTAGCAAGTAGAGTATGCGAAAAATGGGCAGAACTTTTAATTCTCTGACCAGAATTTTATCTATATTCTGTTATTTGTGATATAAAATATTTTATCACATTCTTATATATAAACTTCGTTACAATTATTAATAATATTACCATTAAACGTATAATATACATTATTTATGTTCCTTACGTTGACGTAGCATTTAACCAAAGTCTGCATCCAACATACTGTATTATACTTCAATTTCATTACTCAATAATGCTACAAAAGTATTAAAAACTGTTTGGAATGCAGCGTAAAGAAAAAAATAATTTTGCTACAAATTTTTTAAAGATTACAAAATAAAATTTTTTCATAATACAATTATCATCAAGTTAACAAGTATTATGCCAGCTACAAACGAAATACGGATCATTGAATAAATTGTAAATCGTTACAAGAAATAATAGGCGGCTAATTAAAAGAGATGACGTTAGAACTTTACTAAAAATAAACAACTTTTAGTTGCTTTATAAATTGTTTGAAAAATTTCAGTTCCTGGTACAGCAAATCGTGTTATATTAATTAATGTATCAAAAGATTATTTTAACAATGACAATTAAGTAAACAGTGGTATGATAAAGGTGTATTACTGAAAAGGAAGATACTGACGTATTTAAATAAATAACTACTGTAACAGAATGCATAAAGTCCATTGATTGGACACGATATCTGCTTTTGCAAATAATACAAGCATATCATTCCAAGTTCATTTAGAAAAAAGTTTTAGAAACGCGTACAATCCTAATAGCACTTGAAAACGCGTTCACTTGCACATTTACTCATTTATACAACGCACGGGCTCATTGTTTTATTTTAGTTGAAAGCATAGGCATCTGAATTCGGGATTGTTAATAAATTTAATCTGTAAAAATTTCGTAGCTAATAACATATTGATTCAAAATATTACAAGAGATAATTAAATATTTCTTTTAACTTTATCCATTGAAATTCTTTTGGTGTAAAATTCTTAATGTAGTAATGCAAAATTTTAATTCCAAATACGGCAGATGTCAATGTTTTTATAAAAATAAACAAGAAAAAAAGAAATAACTGTTCCTGTGGTGGAAATCACACTTGTCGTGCCATAAATGCGATTTTTTATAAAACGACAAACACATTCAAAATTTTTTTAATTAAATGTAATTTAAAAAATCATGGAATGCATTTTTGCAGGTCAGCGGTTAACTATATTTTGAGTGGTTCAAGATGTTTAATTGTCTCGCGAATGCTAATTACGACTGCCAGTCAAAGTTTAAATTCCCTGTACTTGTTGAGAAACTTAACTTGATTCAGTGTCGTAAGACTGATGTTGACACCTCTATATTTTTTTTACACTCGTATCAATGTATCGCGTTCTACATATACACATGTAAAATATTTGTACAAAATAAGAAATAAAAAACTTTGTTAACATATTTTAAATCAACAAAATGTGTTTTTGCATTATTTGATCCTGTATAAACATAAAAGTACTCCTACAAATCAAAAAAGTTTAAATACTATATAGTGATAAATATAAAGCTTAAAATAAATATAGATTCTTTCTTTAAAAACATTTCTAGGATACTTTAAAATATAAAGATAACTCCAAGTTTTTACACGAGGGAGCGAAAAATTCAAAAGTTGATGTACAATTCTACTTGTCGAAAGATTATAGAATTTCGAAAGTAAAAGTTTTGAGGTGGGGTCAACTTAGAATTGTCTTCTACATTTGTTTACCTTTAAGCCAAGGGCTTAATGACAGTTAATGAAATACTTATCTTATCAGTATTGAATACATCGTTAGAGCTACAGCACTATAACTCTACTCTTAATATAAATATTGCAGGATTGAAATAAAAACTTCTCAAAGATGGGTGTAAACTTTATTAGCGGTAAGGTACTTAAATTTTTTTTAAATTGTCTTCACAATCTTTTTTTGTGCCCTCAATCTCATTAATAGAAAATTAAAATTTAAAGTAAAAGATCCTTTTACATTTTTTCAGTACGTTTCTATTATTCAGTTATTGCCAATTATCGCGATCATTTTCAATAATAAATGTACCTATATACTCTTGAACAATTAAAGACTTATATTCAATATTGAAATAGTAAACTAATTTTTGCATTTAAATTTTTATTCTGTATCAAATATAGTATTTGTGATAATTTTTTAAAAATTCTGCATACAGATAATCCAGAACGGTGTATATGTCTAAGACCAGAATCAACTGTTATTTGCAAAAATTGCGGCCATCTCTTGTTTGGTCGAGTACGTTATGTATGCCCTGTGCACACTATGGTCAGTACATATATATTTATAATAACGCACTATTTCTGTTCCCTTTATAAAATTCATTTTTACCATTAACTCTGCTACAGGTGACTTTCTTGCGCGATATAACTCAGTGCCCTAAGTGTAAAGCGTATCGATCCATGTTGCAGGAAGACGGTTTTCAGAATGATGAAAATGAGCCCAGTCAGGAAGTAAATTAAGAATTAAAAACTTCATGAATCAATGAATTATTTTAAAAATACTTTTTGACTACAATTAATACTACAACTACAACGCAACAATTAATTGCGAAAATAATTTTAACGTAATGACAAAATTCTACAGAATGATTTCTATAATATATGTTTTGTTCGTAAGAGTACTTTAATCGTCCATTAGAAATGAAATATGTTTTTAGATTTTGTAAAAGTGTCGTATTTATGTTTTATTTAAATGAAATAGTTAATAATCATGCGGTTTTAAGAAAATTAGGTAAATACATTTAGTTATATTTACAAACATAAAAAGATAAAAATTGTTCAGTAAGAAATTAACAAATTATATTTCATATTTTCTACTTCTTTTCTATGTTACCCTCAATGTTAATTATAAGAATTAAAAAATAACTTTTTCTTATTTCATGTCGAGTAAAAAAATGCATTTATTTTTAGCATCTTCGCGTCTTCTTTAAATGGTTTCTTTTGTACATGTGAGACTAAAAATATACTTATATATAAATTAAGTTTAATAAATTATGTTTTCATTTCCATTTGTAAGAATTCCTATATTTTCCTGGGTTTTCTTTTTCATCTTGAGCTGCCAATTCTTCATCTATGAGCAATTCAAAGTTACCTATTGCCTCTTGAGAAGGACATTTATTCCATTTTACACTAAAAATTAAACGTTCAATTTTTACGATAATAATTATCATCAGTTTTTGTCCCAGTTAAAAATTCAGCTAAACTCCCAGGTACGATTCGAAGCGTGATTGAATTTTCACTACATTAATCCAAATTAAATCCGAATCCACCTGAAAATCTAGCTGAAATGTTTCACCAAGAATAGTAATTGTCAAATTTTGACTCACTCGGGAACACCGTCAGGAGGTAAGACTAATGAAACTATGTTATCTATGAGTTTGTACTTTAGTATTCTATCGTTTACTGTTGTTGATGTAAGGGAAGGAGAAGCGTTCACCTACAAATCGTCAATCCATTACTTTTCGGATATGTTTTATATAATAATTCTATATGAAAAAGAAATTACCTCGATTAACCAAGGTTTCAATTTGTTGTCAATAATAATATCATAGCCGTAACATTCGAAACAATGTCGATCATTTGCCATGATAGGAGCAACGGCTTTCAATGAATGAACTATACACCACGAAATATTTGAAAACAACTTTTCTGTTACAGCTTTTCCTCTAGTACTTTCCAGATACAACCGAAGATTTTGGACGGTTAATTTCCCTCCGTGTAAGCTATTATATTCTTCCTATAAATTTGATAGATTTAAAAGACTGATAATTGTTACTTAGGTAAACAAAAAAGCGACAGAGCTTAGAGAAAGTACTTTTTGAGCAATAATAAGCTTTCTCTATTTTTACATACAATAGTCAATTTTCAATCTAACTATCGTCGGGTGGGAAGAATAAGGTTATATCTCAGCTGAGCGCATAAGAAGATGCCAATTCGTAATCTCAGTTTTTTCATCGACATTCGAGATACGCTGCAGAACTTAAAAAGATCTGTTTCTGGTTTGTTTAGCGATATATAAAGAGTCTTTTACTAGTTCACAAGACAAATCAGAAACAGATCTTTTTAAACTCCGCAATGTGTCCTGAAAGTCAGTAAAAAACAGAGCATGCGAATTAGAGATTTCTTACGCGTTCAGCTAAATGGGCACCTTTTTCAGTGTTCCGCTGAGTTAGCACCTTATTCTTCCCACCCTACGATATGTGTTGTAAAGTTTTATTTTTGATACAATAAAGTGTAAATTATTTAATGAGTAGGCTTTACATAACTCGTGCACATCTTTTTTACTAACACTATACATAATATAATACAAAAAAAGGCACAAAAAAATAATAATTTATTAAAAAATAAATTTTAAATGCAGAAATAGTTAAAATAAGTTATTAATTGAAAATTTTACCCCGTGTTTTTGCACAGATACATTAGTCAGATGAACGTACATATTATCTAATTCTTGAATACTTGTGTCATATTTAACAGTACAAAAGCGACAAAATCCTAGCTTAAATAAGTAAGCTTTTAACGGCCTAAACGAAGTAATTAACACATAAAGTCGCATATCAAATTTTTTTCCGCCAATCAAGAGAGGGTTATCGATATACCTGGAACCAAAAGAACTTGATCGTTAAAAATCAGACGATCCCCACGGATTTTTATGCAAATAATTAATGAAAATATTACCTAGATATAACGTAAGATTCTTTGGTAAGATTAGGATTAAATGGATTTCTAGCTTCTCTTGACCATTTCTTTAATTTGCTTAGTTTATTAATTAAAAAAATACCAGCCCCTTGAGATTTTCCACAAGGTTTCATAATCCACGTGCTTTGGGGCCATTTTCGGTATTCCTCGACAAACATATTGTAGTCTAATGTTATTATGTCCATTAAAACAGAAATGCGTTTTTTTTTTAAATCGTGTAAACTACCATGAAGTATTTTATTATAGCTTTAACTTAGTTACCTGCTGGAAGAACGAATGTTACTGGAATAAAATCCAGATGAATATATTTTCCGGGACCATCTCCTCTTTCGGCTAATGGATGTCCTTCGCGTTCCAACTCTTTACGATATCTTTTGATATTTTTTACAAGTAGGTCTTTTCGCGTTAGTTCATAATAATTTGGAAAGTGATTTATTGTCCTAAAAATAAGTAATCCTTCTATGAATAATTACCAATAGCAATAAAAACAGTTCATAGTTATTATCTTATTGTTAATAATAGACTTACTGATTATCGCCCATTCTGTATCCAGTTTCAACACTGAAAATGTTTCTACACGATTGTGTGACAGACCTGGATCGATAAAATAATCGTTTAAATTGCAAATCATAGATCATAGAACTAGTTTAAGATTTAGGTACCTTACCAATAAAAATTCCAATCATCCTCAGGGCCGACTTGTGCCCATCCTCTTTTTTCGAAATTGTATACAATCACAGATTTGTCCATATCTGTGCAAAATGTGACCTTCATCTTGTCTGGACCAATAGTTGGGACCCTTGAAAAGAAAGTTTCATGATCGTAAGTGCAAAATATTTCCCAAAAAGTAATAAATTCTTTAAAATTATCTTAAAAAATGATTTATGTGTAATAGATAATCTCCAATAAATTTATGTAAAAATAAAAATAAAAAAAGAATCTCAAAGTGATATAATACTCTGGAGAATCGAGGGAGTTCATTTTTCTACTTTATAGAATGCAGTGGAGTACTGGGGGTTGATCGCGGACTACATACTCGATAAGCAATACGCTGAGTTCAATTTCTGTGCAAACTGGGACTAAGCTAAAGGACATGTTAAAACAGTGCGTCATAATCGTGCACCTGTACCTGCCGTAAATAGTCGAACAGTTGTTTCCGATTCGCTTATTTTCCGCACTCGCCATTTCACTAAGGACTGATACTTATACTGACCAGCATTAAAACTTAAGTTTTATCGATACCTATACGCGTCTATGGCAACCGCGTCCAATATGCGTTAGAGGCGCCGTTTGAAAGGGTAAACGTACATACATGTTGGCCTCAAGACGTTACCGCGTTCTTTAATAAAATATAAAATATATGGATAACACAGCTTATTTTGTCCGATTGGTGTAAAGAATTTATTAATCATCATGGAATATAATTACAAAACGTTTTTTTATTATTAATTTTGCGACCTTTCGAGGCTTTACAAAGTTTATAAACCCTCCTCTCCCGGCTGAATAAATACTTACAGAATATTAATAAAAAACTACACTTTGACGCACTACAGAAAATAAATTTCTATAGTCTTCAATAATAACGACTATAGAAATTTATTTCTGTTAGGCATTAATCTATATACGTCTTAAGGTATGTTTGTTTTTGTTTTTGTAAAAATTTTCTGTAGTGCATCGAAGTGTAGTTTTTTATTAATGTTCTGTAATTATTTATTCAGCCTGAAGAGGAGGGTATACGGTTATAAATCCTCAATTGTATTTCACGATGATCAATAAATTCTTTACACCAATGTGTTAAATATTAAAGAAATAAATTAATAAAGTCATTAATTTATTACAGCTTATTTTGTCATAAAATAGTTAAATTTAGGAATTCTTTTTTGATTCATTCGTGTTCTTGAATTTCAGTTGAGCATTTGGAATTATCTATCTTCGTTTTACTATTTTTTTTCCTTTTCGTTACAGGGGTGTACTTAAAAGCTGTCAATTCGTTATTTAGTATTATTGTAAATGTCTTTATAAAATACATTATTTCAATTCTCCCCTCCATCATACACATTTTATAACCTCGATTATCGAAAAAAGTGGAATTGTATCGCAAATGAAATAAATATAGATTAAGTATCTCATTTACCTTTAGCAAAGTAAAGGAATTTCTCGACATTCGTAAGCAGCAATGGTATCGGCACAATGGTGGCATCTGCATCACACGTGTACTAGATTTAAAAATCACGAATTTCGCCGAAACCTTCCGAGAAGTCTACCAAGTGCCTATACCTTATAGCGCTCTTTACGCATAGCGCGCGCTGGCTTGAAAGATTTTGTTTACAGCTTGAGTTTGTCCTTTCCTCGCAGCACAAAGCTGTGCGTTATTGTACTGTGTATCGGCATAGGCCCGCCAGTGTGCTATTGAAGAATATATTGTTGGTCTGATCTTTGTAGCTGGAACTTCGTGCAGGTCACGAAAATTTTGTAAAGGTTCAACATTTTCAAGCACCATACAAAATGTCAGAAGGTTACGAAAATTTTATTACATTTTTAGAACATTATCGACAGAAAATTTCTTTGTTTTGAGAAATGTGTAATGGAAGATCAGGGAATGGATAAATCGGCAAGCGACGATAAAGTTTTGTGACAAAGGAAGATCATTCTCGTTCTTCTACGTGTTTAAAAGTATTCTAGTGTTTATCAAGTGAATTTATTGCACTTTATTTGAAAAAGATTTCATTTTATTTCATTCTTATTAATATTTTTGCTCGACATATTTTTTCTTTCAAGTATTAATCGGCTACAGATCAAAAAACATGTTTAGCTTTGTGAACAATTTATAAATTATTGCACTTTATTTGAAAAAGATTTCATTTTATTTCATTCTTTTTAATATTTTTTCTTTCAAGTATTGATCAGCTACAGATCAAAAAACACATGTTTAGCTTTGTGAACAATTTCTAAAAACGATGACGTTCTTTGTCTTCCAAACTTTGATAATAAATTTGAAAACTGACAAAAATTTAGTTTTACTTATTAATATTTATTTAACGGTATTAATTTTTATAAAAAATTAACATTTATCATAAAATTAATAAGCAATATTTTAAAAATTTTTTAAAATATTTTTTAGTACATTTATGTAACCAAAAGAATATTTCTTATTACTATGGATTTGCATATGTATATATTGTTGTAATCATTCCACTTATGATAATTGTTATTCTTAAAATATTTTTTTTAAATACATTTTCGTATAAAAAGTTAATTGATGGGATTAATAATTAAAACAGCCAAATTAATTTCAATATTTTTAATTTTTTTGTTATAGTTAATAATAATTCAGCAAGACCTACAGGAGTGACAGAAGGTGCTGCTATTTTTGTCTCAAAAATTAATTGATGGGATTAATAATTGAAACAGTCAAACTAATTACAATATTTTGAATTTTTGTTTATGGTTAATAATAATTCAGCAAGATCTACGGGAGTGACAGAAGGTGCTGTTTATGGCAGAGGAATAGTAAATTTTAATAACTTTTCAAATAAATGCAACTGTCAAAGGCCATATGCCCATATAATTTGTCACAACTGTGGCCATATTATGTACGGGCGAGTAAGGTATCAATGTCCAAAACATGCAATGGTTTGTTATTACATTTATGGTACTTAATTTGATTTTACTATATTCAAAATTATTTATGAATAATGTTTTTAGGTCACATTTCTTATGGATATCACTAATTGCCCCAAGTGTAAAAGTTTTGAATACATGTTGACTGAATTTGATGTTTCAACATGTTATTAGATTAAGCTTAAGAGATAAAAGTTTTATTCCATGTTCATTATAAATGTAAAAGCTGAAAATTTTTCATTACTAGCATATGTTAAAATGACAATAATTTAGAAAATTATAAAGAATTAAAGGAAATGTTTCCCTTTAAATAATTTAATTAAATACATTTTAATATTACTGTAAATTATATGGTGCATAATAAGAATAGTTATACCTACAGAAATATTTAAAAGAGAATAAAATAATCCAAAATAGGAATAAATAATTTAAGAATATATAGTAGATAATTATTAATTCTTAAACAGCTTACTTTATAATTTTATAGACTTTTTCAATTCTTAAGTATTCCATTGTATGCATATTCAATGATATATATGTGACATTAAATTAAATGTTGACTAAATATATGATTATATGTTTATAATGTAAGCAGCCTCCTTTATTATTTTATATACATGATTCTTATAAAATTTATTAATCTATAGTTGAAACCACGTTGGTGCCCCTGGCTCATTCCCAGTTTTCTCTTGTACAAGCTTTTTAAATGCTACTTTAGTATTTTCCATGGTAGCGTCGTTTTCCTTAGCTTCCTTTTCCCGTCTAACAGAATCAAATAGTTTAGGAAATTCAAATGATTCGTACCTTGGCTGTAATTCAATAAAATAATTATTTATTTTAATTTATTTAATAGGTAATTTATATTTGAATATTTACCAAATGAACGTATGCAATCTTAATATCATCAGTTTTTATAACATAATTGTTAAAAGGCTCTTTTTTTATCTCTCCTAATGCTATTCTTGTATTTACTTTGATAACTGGGACTTTGTAAATTTTTTCTATATAATTTTTAATGTCATATTTTGTCATTTCCATCGAGCAATGAAACTGTACAATGTTTTTACGTGTTGGCTGTTTTGTCTCGACTAGTTTCATCCAAAAATTGGGAAGAAATACTCGTAGTTGTGGATTTCCTTTCTGGTACATTGGGTACCTAGATATTAAATTAGAATAAGTAAATTGTATTCAACAACATTAGGTAGTTCAATAATAAGTACTCGATATTTAAGTATACATTGGTTATGTTTTTAATAATATTATTAAACTTTTAAATATTAAATTAATTAAAAGTATGGAAGTAAAATGAAACGTACCATCTCGTAGACATTATGTTGACCTAGAAACAGTTTTTAATTTATGAATTGTGAATTTGGAAAACTTGACAGGTTATACTCAGCCCTTACAATGGTACTCTGCAGGCACTTTGTAGTCTGCTCGTATCGAGTTATATCGACTGATCAGCTCATCACTGATGCAATAATATAGTGCTGCCACAGAAGTTCCAGAGTCGATAATATAAAATCCTTTTTTAACATTATAATCTTTTAATATGTTTCAGAATTTAAATGTTCTGCGTGAGTCTATGAAATTATAAAATAATATTCTTTATCATGTGGTAAATACATTATACGAAACGTTAAATAACACGGCGTGACTTGTTTGGACTAGTCAACTAAATTTCATCGTTTTTTCTGCGAGATCTAACAATCACCAGATCACCATATTTATAGAAAGTTTTATTATTAATTATCATTGAGTGATTATAAGAAATAAAATCTTGATTATTGTATGATTCTACCATGTATGATGTACCGGGAATCCCGAAATTCCCGATCATAACAATCTGCATTCTGTAACCATAAGTTCAAAGTTGGTTGAATTTGCTTGTGACTAGAGGAGAAAGATGGCGCTTGGAGCTCAGTGAAGTGGAGCCGCGAGGAATTCGGAGGGTAAGCGCGGGCATCGGGCAAATCCATCAGGCGGGTTTTTTTGTCCCTTTTGAAGAACGTGTATCTGCTCCATCTCTCTTTCTCTCTCAGCAGCTTGTTCTTTATCTCTCTTTCTCTCTCTCTCTCTGGTGCTCGAGTCTCGGGCCGGCCGCCGTGGACCTGCAGGCAAGGCAAGCCTCGCTGAAGGCCCGCTCCCCGTCGTTTGTGTATACGTGGGTCAGCGGCTCCGGCTCTCTCTCTCTCTCTCTCTCTCTCTCTCTCTCTCTCTCTCTCTCACGGAGGGAAGCTGCAAGACTGCTCTCCGAGGACCGTGAGGCAGTCGCCAAGAGAGAGAGCCCAGAGACGGAATATATATCCCAAGCGCTGCGCTCAGCCCACCGCGGTCAGTAATTGACGCGGCTGCCGAAAAGCAGCGCCGAGTCGTCGTCGCGCACCGTTTTTCTCTCGCGCGCATCGCATTGATATTCACCCTATGGTTCGCGTTATTTTTCAACGATGTTTCTGTGCTTCGATAGATGCGAGACAAAAAAAAATATACGGTTAGCCAATGCCATGCGAGTAATTTAGTGAGACGAGTTTTTTTGTCAACAGCTATATAGTTGTTTATTTTTATTTTTTTTTTTTAAAAAAAAGGGAGTTGAGTGTAATAAATAGTGCATGCGTTTGGTGCTGATTATACATGCATTACTGTCGCTTCTATTAGCGCGCGCTTCGTGGGAGATTTCGAAAGAGTTGTTGGTGCTGTACCCAGTTTTGTTTTTATAAGAGAGGAAAGTTCATTGGACGGAAGCGCAGCTTGAGGAGGCCGACAGCAAGATTTTCTGTGAAGATGTGCTTTTTGCGGACGAACGAGCTGTATTGCTGATTTTCCACGGAAGATGAAAATGTATACCCAGGAGCGCTCGACTTTTTTCGAGTTGAAAATTATTATGGTGAGTCGCTTTTTGCCTAATGCTTTACAATTGGTTCTCGACGCGTATGAGCTGCTTATTAGCTGGAACAGTTTATATTTTACAACGATGGCTTACAATAATCAGTTTGCTTTTTAATTCACGATGAATCCATTAAATCTGCTCGCGACAACAATTTCGTTTGGATTAGAAAAAACAACTGTTTCTGCAATCCTGCGATTATGAGCTGTTTTCTTTTCTAATGAAATTTTAAGTATGTTTGGAGAAGCAGAAATGTAAATCTAAACTTTTCCAACTAGTCGAGTTTCAAACACTAAAACCTTTATGAACTTTAAAGTCATCAGCTACATACATTTTTGTTGGTAAAAGCGACGATCAGTTTGTTAATCTAGCAGATAATACAGGACACTCAAGTAGTTGGTGCAGGCGCGCTTGCAGCTCGCAGTCCAGTCAATTCGGTGCAGTTAATTTTTCGCGAAACGCCGGCACTTGTTGCGCGTATCTCACCGAGGAAAATAGGAGCGCGCGAGTGTTGCAGGCGGATAGAAGTATAACGTAGGTGCGAGAGAGCGAGTTGTATATTGTAACGTCGGCGCGCATCTCATCGCGTCGTCGAGAGCCGCGTTCCTTTCTCCACGCGCGACTCGCGAGTTTCGCGACAATATCTTTGCGTCCAGCTCAAAGTGGAGCAAGAGCTTTCTGGGACTCGCGAGTCTGAACGAGGATTGAGTCCTGACTATTGCATTCCGATTTGGGATTTAGTTGAAATGTCGCTCGTTAAGAAGATTTAGCGAACTGAACAGTTTTTTTTTTCAAATTAACCGTTTTCTTTTCGCGAAGGTCGAGCGCGTGAACTTTCATAATTTATGAAATGGAATAGAATTTTGGTCCGGTCTCGGAGTATCGGTGAGCGATGAATTTCGTGTTTACTTTGGACGCTGGAACTATATGATTTATGATCGATGATTAGATACACTTGTCGGTGATCCTTTAATATACATATTTCCTATTTTCCACATTTATCTTTCTCATCGTAAATTACGATCAATTAAATATTCATGCGTCTTCTAAAATCAACATATATATGGTGTCATTTACATATTTTTAATTTGAGATATAACTGGACACTCGAATCATGGGAGTTTGAATAACGTCTGTGAATAGTTGAGAGAATTCGTTTAAGTCTTGTATTTCTCATAAGGTATAGTTTTATTCACAGTATCTATATCAATCATTTCTTCTGGATATATTTTTGTTTCATCTGTGACTGAAGATATTTAGTAATTTTGCTCACATGGCCGATATTTTCTTTTTAAGCCTAATTCCAACTTAATTGTATCTTTATCACAATTTCACCTCCAACCTGGAGCTTTATAAACTACTTAGTGTGACAATTGTCGAGGTGCGTTAAAAAAAAGACCAAGAATTTACAGTAGTTTGTAAAGGGGAATAATAAGTTGGACAAATAGGTATAACCGAGTTGACGCGAAAAGCGTAAATAAGCAAAAAGTATATAGAGAAAGCGGCAAGGAAGCTCGGCAGTCTTTTTTAAAATAGATGTTGTTAATACGTTTTTGATCGAGTAAAAACAATGTTGGGGGGTGGGGGGAAGGACCGCATTAGAGGATCAAAGAAGCAGGAGAAGTGCAAAAGAGATGCATATGCAGACTATGTATGTATGTAGGCGAGGAGGAGGAGGAGGAGGAGGAAAAAACGAGCGAGCCGCCACCGCCGCGCGACTGGATTTTCTGTCTGCGCGACATTCCGCGAGCCTCCCTCCTTCTCTCTCACAACTGCACCGATGCTCCTCTCTGAACCTCCTCCTCCTCCTCCTCGTATATATACTTTGGAATGAAGTTGCTTCCAGCCACAGAGATTCCTCTTGGCTGCTGCGCCTCTCTCTTTCTCTCTCTCTCTCTCTCCGTCTCTCTCTCACATTGGTGGCTGCACAGTGCAGCAGCGCATGCAGGCGAGAGAGTCGAGTAAACGGCGGGCGTGCAGTCCGCCGCTACTGCACCGATGCTGCCAGCAGATAGATATAAAGAAAAGGGGGCAAAAAAGAGTACAGTAGGGAGAGAGAGAAAGAGAGAGAGAGAGGGGGAGCGACTTTGCTCTCTTCATTAATCTTCATTAGTTTTGCTGTTTTGACTTTTTTCCCCCGTGGCGGCGGCGGCGGCGGCAACTCTCGCTATATCTCGAGCTACCAATATACTTACATATATATATATATATATATCCCCGAAGCGCCCTGTGCAGCCCTCCGGCGCTGCAATTGAAACTCTCCCGCCTCCCCCCCCCTCCTCCTTTTTACCTCGCCAACACCATTTTCTTTGTCTTGGCTCTCTCACTGCTGATGCACTGCTCGCGCCCCTGCAGCTCTATATATAATACAGAACGATATCTTGGCCCTCTCTTGGAACGAGCAGAGAATATATATATATGTAGGTGTATACATGCGATGGTGGGGCTCGCGGCTATGAATCGACACACGCGGACAAACTTGTATTTCGTTACGGATCGTGACAAACCACCGCGCGGCGAACAATAGCCCCGCAACCTCTCAGAATTTGTCCCGCTAATCACCCGAGCAAACATCCAATTTGTCGAGTTTCTGCTGGGCCCGCGTATATAGCTACAAATGCATCCGAAGAGCCTCGGCTGAGGTTCTGCAGTCTCGTCAAGTTTTAAAAGAAAGCCCTAAAACCGTTGCACGCAAATACAAAAGAAAAAGAAATGAGGGGAGAGAGAGAGAGAGGAAAAAAATGTATATTTAAAGTCCTTGAAACCGGTGCATCAGCAGCTCGCTTCCTCGTCCTTTCTCAAGAGCATCGGCAAGGCCCCGACGCCGTGCTCACGGTCCAACTCTTTCTCTCTCTCTCTCTCTCTCTCTCCCACTCTCTATTTCTCCTTCTTTTTTGTCCACGGCTGATGCACCGATGGGCCGGTATACAGACTGCATCGAACGCGCACATGTATGTGTGCGAGAGAGAGAGAGAGAGAGAACTGGCGCACACAGAAGAGAAGGAGAGCCGCTCCACGGAATAAGATTCACAAAAGCCGAGATGCTGCAGACGCGTCTCTCTCGAGCCTGCACACGTCTCTTTAAATGACACAAAGAGCTAAGTCGAGCAGACGCGCTGCACGCACACCTTACATACCCGCGCACTCGCGTGCATCTCAACCTCCGAAGGACAATAATTTTGAAGTTGAAGAATTTCCTCTTACAATTATATATATATATATATATATATATATGGTTGTTTTCGAAAGCACTTTTTCCCTGTAAACTGAAATTGTATATACGCAATTACGCGAAAAATCTCAAGATTCGATTTAATTGCATGGGAGCGCGAGAGTAAAAGGAATCGTGCTTATATGCGGCAAAGGGCCAGCGGGCGCACAAAGACGACAAGAGGGCAACGACGCATCGAAAAAACGAGTACATGGACAGGGGAGAGAAGGAGAAAAGATTAGGAAGCGAGAGAGCACGGCCGGAGGGAAGCGCGCAACCGATGATTTACCGTATTTTAGAGATGCTGGCGGTATATATATATGTATAGCGGGCGCGAGAGAGAGAGAGAGATGAACACCCAGGTAGCAGCTATCGAGTGACCGACCGGAGAGCGAGAAACCGATCGAACCCATGCCGCTGCTGCAGCCCGATAACTTATTATACGTATAATATGCGTGCACAGATGGAAAGAGAAGGAGAAAAGAATGGGAGAGGAGAGAAGAAAAAAGCCTCGAGGCGAGGTGAGAAGAAAACAGCAGCAGCCCCCGGCGTCCCGAGATATATATCTGGACTATATTAGCCTCCAGTCTGCGGATACGCGCACGCGATCGCGAGTTTGTGCACTAGAATAACGTAGAGATGTCTGCACTGCAGCAGCAGCAGCAGCAGCTCTTACATTGTATCTTGGACTTGAAATTGTGAATCCGATGTTGGTGGTAGATGGGATCGATGGGGCAAAAATGAAGAAGCCGCGAGTCCGTCAAAGTTTTATATACTCATGGCGGGAGGCTGGACGGTGTATCGACAGTTGAATCTAGACTTACACATCTCGATTTCGTTGAATTAATATCGCGGAAAGGTGAATCGCGATGTTGCGCTTCTCTCGAATATTGCGCTCTTTGGATGTATTCGAGAATGTTGTGTAGGGGGGAGGAGGTGCAGTTGCTGCGACTATGATGGTGCAGCGTCGGGTTTCATTTTGGATTATAGGGTCGATTATAGTATAGGCAGGTGATATCTTTAGGGAATACTTTATATCTGATACCAGCATTACTGTAGCGTGTACATTACTAAAACTCTTGATCCCGCGGCGAATTTTGAAAGAAAAAGTGCACTGAAAAGAATAAAGTTGATAACCTGGTTTGCTATAGAAGCTAAAGTAGTATAAGAGGTTTTGTTTTTCGTACTCTCCTTGCATCAATATAGAAGAGAGGTAAAAAGGGTTTGAAGAGGTACGTTGACATGCGCGAGTGCAGTATCAGCATCATCAAAGCTGAATATTTTATATACGTGGTTGTGTATCTATAAAAAACATGGCTATATAAGAGTCGAGCTGCACGAGGTAAAACACTAATAACCCTTATATAATATACTGCAGCAGTCAAATTGCAGTGCACCGGAGGTATCCCATGTAGGTTCATTAGCTTCCGTGCACAATTAAAAAGTCAAAATTGAGAAAAGTAAAAGGGGCGGGGAGGGAGGCGAAAACGAGTAGAGATGATCCGAGGATAACGAAGGGACTAATAAACGTGGGAACTATAACAAAGGTATACACTGTAGCTGAGAGAGAGAGAGAGAGAGAGAGAGAGAGAGAGAGAGAGAGAGAGGGCCACGAGGAAGGCAAAAGGAGCATAAATGCCGAAATAAAAATGTGCGGAGCATACAAAAAGTGTGACAGCCATAATCGCGGTGTGCACAGGAGAGAGAGAGAGAGAGAGAGAGAGAGGAAGCAGAGAGCAGCTCGCGCAGCCTATATATATAAGAAAATGGGTGTATATGGGAGTCTCGGGCGCTTTGGGCAGCCCTTGGAATGCAGCTGCCGCTGCCGCTGCTGTTGCTGCCGCTGCCGTTGCTGCTGCACGTTGGCCGACCAGTGTCTATTGCTGTTGTTGTTACATGGAATCGATGGTCTCTCGGCGCGCGCGCGTGAGAGGGAGAGCCGCCGCTTTACGAGATCCTCGCCCTCTGCCCTTTGCTCTTATCTCGCTCTTCTCGCAGCTCGACCTTCTGCTTCTATATCCACTGTTCCGCGGGGATGATGGATTTTATCGCTAGAACTCGCGGGCATTCCATCGAGAGAATCGTCTGTACCCAAGCCCGTGAATTTAGCTGTTTTAGAGTCTCTCATTGGGAATGGCAACGGCTGGTTCCTTATGCGTATAATAATATACAACTCGTGCCACGGGAGTACAAGACATAGTTACTGCCTTTTTTATTTGCTCGCGACAACCGCACTGTTGCAACTATTAATTTAGTCGAGCGCCTGCACAGTAGCATTGGCTATAATTAAAGTTTTAGCAAGCGAGTGGAGGCTGCTGTAGCAGGGCGGGAACAAAAATGACCATTTGCAAGGTCCGCCAGCCGTTCGAATAATGAAATACGGCTATGTATGTAGGCGCGTTGCGCAGAGAAAATATTTTAGTGCGGGCCGACAAAGAGAAATGACATAGCAAGGACATAAGCTTCAAAGATCGGGACTCTATTGCTCGCGCCCCTTGTATATCGAGATGCTTGTTCGCACTCGCGTGGATATTGCATATATATGTATATATCCTCTCGTAAGCGCAACGATCTGCACACACACCCACGTGCTCTCGCGCGCAGCTATATAATGTACAGAGAGACGCGCGGAGAGAGAAAGAGCTGCGAGCCGAGAGACCGTGCACACACCGGCACCACGACGACGACGACTATATATGCGGCGACTCGGTTTACAGCCTGGAAAACCAGTCGCGGACTTTTTTCTCCCCCTCGGCACTCATATATATATATATATACACGAGGCATCAGCGGTGCAGGCTTGGTAGACCCAACGACAGCGGCCAGGAATCTTGAAAAAAAAAAGGGAGAGAAAGACAGAGAGAGCGCGCGATAATTACCAGAAATTTATGTCCCGCTTAATCGACCGAGTGTTCGGCCAAATTTTTGGTATTAAAAGTCGGCCGCGCGGCGCGCACGTACTCGCCCAAGTGCAGCTGCAGAGGATGCCTCGGCGATGTGCACCCATGTATATATATATATATATATTGCGATCTATACCGCAGCCGATCCGGCTGATTTTCAATCTCGCGCGAATTGCGAATGCCGCGCGGCCAGCTTCTTCTTTTGTTCTCAAAAGAGAGAGATAAGTGATTATATTGTCCGAAGGAGATATCGAGCATCGACCGGCAATGACGATGTTGCGTGCAGTCAAGTAATGATTCCTCGAGCTTCTCCGTTCTTCTTCTACCGCGTAGTCTATTTTATGTTTGTGGTGATTGGATAGAAAGAAATCAGTGGTCTATCCGCAAACCCTTGTTCTTCCTTGTATATCGTTAGAACGCGGTATATATATATGTATATGAAAGCCGCCTTATCCGTAAAGACGCTGACGATTCCATTGCCCTTGGTGAATTTGTAGCTGCATTTCTCTTTTTACATCCTACCGTTGATCGCAATTACATTAAGTACCATTTCATCCACATCACAGTTAATTTATTTTTTGCAATCAAGTGCGTATGCATTATATTCTTTCATGGAACAAAGAGTAATAGACCAAGTACTGTTTCGTCTATATAACATCGTATCATCATCAGCCGCTGAAGAATTAGGACAAATCTTAAATATCGTAATACGTTAGTTCGTAAAAAAACGGAATATTTCGCAATCAGTACATAAGCTATACACGACATAAATAACCACACTCGTCGGCAGTCCGAGCGCAGCAGATTAAGCGTCCCAGACTTACTCATTGGTTTTCAGCAAGAAAGTGCACGCGATGACGAGGTCGCGACCGATAAATCATGCGGAGCTGTAAAAAAAAAAGAGGGACAGCGAGACCGTGATTCGGATATGCCTCGGAATCACGCGTAGAAAGGGAACAGGCCCAGAAAGATGTGTATACATAGGCTCGGGACACTCGATCACGAGGAAGTTGCTGCTACTGCTGTATAATAGATATCGAGAGACGCGCGGCGTGCAACCCTGCAAAACCTAATAGCTTCGTGACTATCGTTGGCGATCGTTAGTTCTCCGCGCCCCTCTTTCGTTGTGCAATACCCCAAGACACAGTTTGCTCATCGGTATTATACACTTCCGCGTTTATAGCTCATGGCCCGAGGAATCTTTCCTACAATGTTTCCTAGCTCCATGTTATGGGCCGAGCTTCTGCTTCTTACCAATCCTCGGCTAATTATAAATTACAATGTTTCCGTGTGACGTTTCATTGACTGTAGCGTAAGCGTCGTAACGATTTTCTATATTCCACCGTGTATTTGTTTTCATTTACAAAATGTTCATATACGCTGAACAAGTTCCACTCGCATTTGCTTCATTTACATCAAAGGACATTCGATTACGGCAGGGAATTTTCCCATCTGACGATCTCTCACCCAGAGGTTACACAAATCATTGACGGTATAGCTTCCGTGTAACGCGTCAATATGACCCGTCGTCGCACCGCTTAGCTCGAAAATCCAGGCGCGAGTGCTCCATAAAGTCGCGTCCCGGCCGATATAACTCGCGTTTCCCCCCCGAATAAATAATGCGATTGGCACAGGAGCTGACGACGCGTACACAGCAGCAGCGGCATTTATTTTTGCGGTCCGGCTCCTTGATTTAACGTAAGCGATATAAAGCGTCCGTACATGGCTCGCTGTCTCTCGCTCTCTCTCTCGCTCTCGAGCCTGAATTTCAATGCGCCCTTAAGCTCCCGCAATTTCTTCGGCTCGGGCCCCGCACGAGACTTTTTATTTTTTCTCTCTTTCTCTCTCTCTCTCGCTCCTTTGGCTCGTCTTTTAAAATTCCCCCCGCCCCGTATATATAAACTCGTTTGTTTTTACACTCGTTCTCCTCCTTTTTCTCTCTCGCACGTGTGCGTTCTCGCTCTCCCTGCGTCCCGCACCCGGTCTCCTTGTATTTTCTGTTTCTTGCTCGCTCAATTAGGCTGTGCGCAGCCACTGACGCTGCATACACGTATATATATATATATATATATAAAAGCCGGGCTTCCGTGGATGTGTAGTACCGCAGCTTTGAGACTGTTCGTCAAGTTTTGAGAGAGAGAGAAGGGGCCCCGCTCTTGGCTATACAGCAGCTTCGATACTTTCGCTCGCAGAGGTTTTCTTCTCGAAATCTACACCAGACAGACACGCTTTAGCCTTACTTCCAGATGAACTCGTTGGATGTATGCTCGATGTCGTCGTGTTTTTATACCGGTAAGGTGGCTTTTATACTTGTCGACGCAACAAAATCACCACCGCCACCACCAGCAGCAGCAGCCGCAGCGTATATAATATGCAGCCAGACGGCTTACCGTTAGCGCATTGGCCGACCGATTAATGCCAAAAACTACATTTCATGTAAAAGGGCATAAAAAGTAAAATTACGATGGTGTAAATGGCAGCAGCAGGGCTGTAACGTCTGCTTGTTATACATGTTTCGCGAATCGGCCATCAGCAGCTCTCGTTAACAATTTTTTCAATGCTCCCAATATCCGTATATGAGATTGGATAAGATGTGTGTTGGACGGCTCTCGAACCACGCGTGCTTCTCAACAATTGCCGTGGAGAAAAACCGATCACTTGTATATATATGAGAAAAGGACTGGGCGGCTCAGGATTTTGTCCCACCTCAGATCGAGAAATGCATATCCGGCTATAATTGGCCGCAGGCGGCTGCGCTTATCTCGATATTCCCGTCCGCGGGCTATTTGCACCTGCGCAACAGTCTGCCGCGGATTAGCTCTCTTTCTCTCTCTCTCTCTCTCGGACCGCGCATGCAACGGTATTATCGTACGGAGATTGCAGCGGACTAACTCTCTCGCGTGCGCCCGATTCTATATATGCAATGTATACACTAGCTCGCGTGCCCCTCGTGTACGTATAGGTACTAGCCAAGCCTGCGCAAGCTCGTGCACCTCGCGACCTTTATACCTATACCTCCTATATATACTCTTGTAAATGTATATACCTCTCATGGCTCAGAAATCTGTATGGGTGTATCGACCCAAAGCGCGCGCGTGCGCGGTTATGCCCGCAGAGCTCCGATGATTATGTATGAAAATTAACGGGTATTTTAGACTCGCTCAGTTTTGCTGCGGCAGCTTTCAGCGCGCCGAGTGTGCGCCTTTATATCATCGAATTAGCTTTATTCGCTTGTGCGCAGGATTTTTGAATTTTTTCAATAACGTTTCGAGCAGATCGAGTCTCTTCGACGAGAAAGTAAAATGAGATATTTTTCATAATCTTTTCGTCGCTGATGGTTTAATCTGCAAAAAAAAAAAGTTTAATCTACTATGAGAGAAAGAAATATTAGCGAAAGAAGAATTTATTACGTTTATGAGGATGAAAAAACGAAATGAATGGTCAAAAGCTAGATAATTATCGAAGCAGCCTCCTAATATCCACGCGGGGGCTATCATATTTTGACTCGGACTAGAGACAGCAGCCGCACAACGTTAACCGCTTATACGACGTATCCCCATTTCCCGTTATTATCACACAAACGCGCGGCGATGAGAATCATATCGAGAGCGCCGGATCGCCGATCTTTATATAACATTGGTTCCTCGCGCCACTCGACTCTCGTTCACGCGTATGTGTGTTTAGATGATACTGAATCGATATATCGTCTATATATATATACACGGTTTTACAGTTTGAGTTTACTCGCGTCATTAGAGCTGAGTATTTCAAACATCACCGACATTTAGGACTCTGTCGCGTTGACTTTGGAGTCCGTCGGAAGCGATAAACTCTTTTAATGTCGCGCGATTAAAGGCTTTTTATGGACTATGGGATTTTAAATACTCGAGTGTATTTTATTCACGGAAAGTTTTGTGTAATATGTGCTGCACGCAAAAATTTTAATTAATCCGTCGCAGGGCCGGCGCTGCTGCTGCTGCTGCACACAAGTGTTTTATATAATTGCCAATATATAAAGCGCTTTAAGACGCGAGCTCGACTCGAATACGGTGCAAGGACTAAAATTTACGACGGAAGATTGGATATTTACTCGCGCGGAGAACCAGCTATTCCCGAATCTCAATTTACGTGCCATTGCAGAAACATCGCGCGCACCAAAATATTCCAAATATGTTATATACATACAGGTATAGTCGCAATAGCGTCATACCGATGTATTCCCTTCTCTCGCGTAACTCCCATCAGGTCAACAGCCCGTCAGTGCCGAACGGCGGATTTCCCAGTTGTCGGCGCAAAAGAGTCGCAAGACACACATCCGCTCCTCGAGCACGGGAGACTTTTCACTCGCGCGACGATTAAGCGGCAAACATTTCATTCCTAATACAGTCACATCGGAGCGCGAATGCGTCGCGAGGGAACAAAGCGACTGCCGCGCGCGGCTCTTGGTGAAATTACGCGAAAAAACAAAAAGGAAAATGTGCCACCGCCTAAAAGACTCGGTACAACGACAATACCACCGTGTATTCCTCCTCCTTCTCGAGACACTTTTTGTTTTTTGCTACCCGGTAATCACGCGCGGCGCGCGACAAGACTCGCGTGTGTGCAGCTCTCGTGCGGTTCGCCTGCACGAGTCCACGTGATACACGTGCGGCTGCTCCCCTCCCTATATTATATATTATACCTATATATTCCTGCATCTACACGTATATATATGTGTATGTGTGTATGTAATATGCGCTGCTCGCCGAAACAATCGCTTCTGCAAACTTTCACTTTCAAAAGCCATTCGGAGGGTTCAGCGCACTTTGCGCATATGACTGCAATATCTCGGCCTTACACGTGAATGCCGCACGCGCCACGACTAATGTGCTGCAGTATACATATCGTACGCGGAAAGGAAAGATTTTCCGCGTTGACTCGGCATTCCCATGAGGATCTGGGCTCCTACAGCTTTTCGTCTTCTTTCCGAGGCTTTAATCTTTAGATGATAGATCTCTGCGGAATAAGAGATTTTCGCGCCTGTTCGATCGAGGGAAATATATAGTGTACATGACACTCAATAAGCTAAGGGCTAATCAGGTTGAATTTTTAATCAGTATACCTCGGAACGAAATGCGTTGGTACAGCTTTCTCATATATACCGTACAATAGCCAATCTCGCTTTGTTCCGCTCGACGCGATTGGCAAAGATCTCTGTCTCTCTCTCTCTCACTCTTTCTCTCAGGGTTGCATTACCCGCACAGCAGCGCCTATAATGGTGCAGGTAGCTTATGGGGCCGGACCGAAGCCGCTGCACCGCCGCGGCAGCTCTTTAATAGAGGCTTCGTGATAAATTGAAAAATAAACGGGAGAAAAAAGAGGAGGAGGCGGAGGAGGCGGAGGAGGAGAAACGATCATCCCACCCGGTGCGCGCTCAGCAGTAAACTTCCTCATTACTTGACTTATGACACACGAACACAGCTGCACATTTTTATATATGCGGATTATTCTGGGTGTGTGTGTATGTGTGAAGGTTCGATGCCGTTGCCGCGCGCACATCAGTGTGTACATAAATGCATCGCGGGCCTCGCTGATTCGAGTTGTTGTGCAGGGGCATTGGCGATGGTATCGAGGCCTTGGCGAGGCTTAGGGATCCCGCATCGATTTACAACCACTGGATAATTCCTCTCTCTCTCTCTCTCTCTCTCTCTCTCTCTCTCTCTCTCTTTCTCTGTTGTGCACAGGCTAATAAAGAGAGCGGCCGCGAGGAAAGATTGAAAGGCTTTAATTAAACAGCTCGCGAGCTAGCGAGAGGCCTTTTATTAATTAGCTTGGCATCGCTTCTGCCTGGCTATATCGTTCCGATCGACCGAGCAGCTCTTATATACGATCGATTGGGCTAACCTTTGGCTCAAACGTTTTCTTCAAATTTATTGCAGTTCAATTGTTAGTTAAACTGTGTGTTACGGGAGCTCGATTAACAAAACCAAACGCTTTGTGATGTTAAAAGCATTTTCACAGGGATTAAATGGAGAAAGAATCTTTTTGATGTATCATATTAGAAGAATCGCCTTTATGGGCACGAATGACGTACCATGCACCTACTCTTTTTTTGGAACGAAACGAAACTTGACATTTGATTAAGTCGTTATTTACGCAGGACTTTTCACAAGCATCCTAACGGTTCGTGTGAATGAAGCTCTTTGTAAAGCTAAATCCGTCTGTATTGAGAAATTGAATTTTTCAAATTCCTAATAACCTATTCGTTACAGCAATTGATAATGACTATAACATGAAAAGCGCAAAATTGTCATTCCCTTAAAAACAGTAGAAGCGTGAAAACGGTATAATAACGTATAATAAGAATATATTAAAATTAAAGTTGGAAAAAAAGGTTGAAAGGTAACGAGAACTATCATTTAGGAGAATTTTTATCTATATACATCGTATCTGTCTCTTGAATCTGATCGCACATTTTATGCTTCCGAATGATGGATCGATCCGTACACCCTTCGCCGTTTTGCGCTCTATAGCGAAGAGACGCTCGAGGCAGTGGAGAGAACAGAACACAGCTCAGCTCGACGAGAGACCGGTTTCTTAAACGTGATTTTTAAGAAAATCTCTTTTATTGCAAACACAGGCATAATTCAAATCTCGATTTTTAAGCTTTCGGCAGGTAATAGGCCATAATGGATTATGTTTCTCGGCTTAATTAAACGAACAAAAATTCGCTTTAACTACATTCTATATTTATTACCCGCTGTTTCTTTTACCTTCCCACTGCAATTAATTTGTTGGTACAATTAGATTCATAATTGTCTTTACACCGATGAATCTCGACGACTCTAATACAACGTATATAAAATAGAAAGCTATTGAGAATCGAGTTTGATTTGAAAAGCAATATTTGAGAGACGTTGATCCGTGGCAGTGCATTGAATTAAGCCATAGAAATTCTATTGTGAAATATGAAATTCCTGTGAATGGATTATACGTTTCCCAGGAATTCAAGCACAAAGCACTTGTTGGTGAATGCGTTTTCATGCGTGGCAGCCACATATCCATCATGCTTTTCTTTATCTTCGACGAGATCTCTTTTATGAGATGAATCATCCATTGAGCATTTCTAGTCCAACACAATGACTAAGTTTCCATTGGGAATTTTGAGGTATGCGTTTTGCCATTTCCCCACAAGAAATTCAACAAAAACATTCAATTTTTTAAAGAATTCGTTTTATACGTATATAAGTATTGTGTTTGAATTTCTATATATAATATCGAGATTAGAGAATACGTTAAAAAAACTTGAGAGCGTAAACAGAGCACATTTTATAAGTACAGTGATTTTACAGTTTCAAAGCAATTTTGAATTGTTTTATAATCAGATTAAATTACAGACCGTGAACAATCCATTATACTTAGTAATAATGCAATGTTACACGAGTAAATAATGTTTTAGATCTCGTCAAGAACTGCACTGCTATAACATTTAATTATTTATAATTGCATATAACGAGTCTGCTAAACTCCTTCTATCTTAGTTCAAACTCAGCTATCCGAGTTGCGAACAGGCGCAACAATATTCGCGATTGAAAAATAAAACATTCTAAATTCCAATGTACATTGTTTTAGTACCATTTGAAAGAGACACTCATTTAAATGAAGCACGTTTTCATTCCGTAAACATATACACTTAAAGAAGATAGCTTATTGATTTTCAATAACTTGCATAATACGCATTATGCATTATATCGTTGCACTCGAAGTTTTCGCAAAGTGTTTCTTAAGCACAGTCTCTTATCTAAATAATATCTTGGTGAAGTGCGCAGCAAAGTGTGTCAAGCCCCGAGGTATGAAAAAAAAAAACTCGGCTCCTGCACGCATCAATCGTGCAGCAGCCGTCGCATATCTTCGGCCGTGTATATATATTTGGCTCTTATTTTTCTTTCGACACTCTCTTGTTTTTCTTTCCTCTTGGCAGCAGATGTTTTTTGAGCTATGGAAGGAGAAAAAAGCCATGCGCTTTGTTCTCGAGATTCTCGAGGTATAAACACCATGAGGTATATGAAGAATGCGAATTGCAGAACAGGAGAGGAAAAGTGGATCAAGCTGCACGGCTCTGAAGCCGATGCAGTTCATAAAATATTGACATACCGTTGCGTGAAAAGTGTAACGCGCACAAATATACGCGATCGATTGTCCGTAAGTATTGGTAAATCATTTTAATCGTTTTCCTACGAAATGCATAGGTCCATAAAAAAAAGCGAAACCTTATATATTTTTGACGGGAAATTTTTTAATCTGAAATAATCTCCAATACGCAGTATAGATTCGAGCATTGCCTGCAAGCGCCGCTGCACACACAATGTGTATATACTCTTCTCGTATATATACGTCGATTGGCATATATACCTTGTATACATAGTATATGATTTATAAAAGAGCGTAGCAGGAGAACATGAGCGTACGCTCGGTATCACAACTATTTACCGGAGCAGCGCCTGGATTTACATTTAAAACCCGTCAAGCCGCACATCTATATACACCTATATGTATATAATATACATATACAGCTATACAATCATCGAGGTTGACCGAACAAATTGCGGAATAGCGCGTGAAACGATCGGCGTTCGAATCGCGATATACCTATACATAGGTTTATTAAATGATCGAAACAATAACTCCGGCTCCTACAATGTTTAAATGCTATAACACAATAGAGCAGCGAGTATCAGGGAAGTATCACGCGCGCGAGCTTCGAGTATACGTGCACTCGGCGCATATTGAATGCTTATATATATATATATATATATATATAT
>UELV01000877.1:0-11222 GCA_900490015.1 Megastigmus stigmatizans
GTGCATAGTCACACGTTTTCGTCTCGCACGCGCGGACTTGCGACGTCGCGCGCTCGCCTTTGTTGATGTTCCCTCCCCCATTTCTCCTCCTCGCGCGAAGATTGTGCGTACGGTTCGGGACTTTGGCCGCTAGAGGCGGTAGCTCGCGGGGGAAAGGACTTGGCGCGGCTCTGGCCTATGTCATCGGCGATCTCCCTTTTCATCTCTGCCTCGACTCAGCTACAGATCCTACAGTACCGACTACTTCATGCCGGTAACAGGGATCTACTAGTCGCCGACTAGCTTCTCAAATCCGCGGCTGTTATAATTAATTACGCAATAACAATAATTTTTTCAATTTAAAAATGAATAACTATTATCAGATTCGCAATAAAAGTCATCGAAAACCCTGAATAAATTTTATAATAGAAACTAAATTACGTAAGTCTCTGAATTTGTTTATTAATTTTACAATAATAATTTTGCAATGTAAAAATGAATATCGATTATCAGATTTACAATCAGAGAAAACAAAAACCCCTGAGTAAATTGTTCGGCTAGAAAATGCATAATTTCATACAAATCGGTGAACAACTTTAGTGTTCTGCCTTATGGGGTTCAACTCAACAATTTTCCACTCTTTCAACTTGCACAAATTGAAAAAAAAAAGTTAAATACGATTGCTTTTAATTTGCTCATTCCAAATATATTATTTATAGAAATCGCTCAGGCTTATTTGAAAAAATACAGAAATATTGATGTTTTAAAAAGAACTAGAAATTTCCTTAAAATCGTCTGAAATCTATTTAGAATACTTAAATAATGTGTCTACTTGACTTGACATTAATTTTTTTTCGTTATTATACAATTAATAATCAAATTTGTCGTATTTTATTATC
This sequence comes from Megastigmus stigmatizans, assembly GCA_900490015.1. NCBI lineage: Eukaryota > Metazoa > Arthropoda > Insecta > Hymenoptera > Megastigmidae > Megastigmus > Megastigmus stigmatizans. The sequence goes on from UELV01000877.1 coordinate 879, forward strand.
TGCTGCCATAGTATGTCAGCAGACGTCCTTACCGGGCTTCCGTACAAATGTCACTGATTAACATACTATGGCAATATGGCATGCTGCAAAAAGCACATTATTGTAGAACACGTTTAAACTATACATATTAATAATAATTATATTAATTGTATACCTTTCAGATATTTCAATAGTTATGTTAGTAAAAAGTAATACACGTGCCTTAACCTCGTATTTGTAGAAATGACGTATGTAATATGTAGTAAAAGTGATTAATATGCAGTTATAAAAAGACGATTCTTTTTTATAGTTTTTATAAATCTTAATTGAATTGAATAAGCAAAATTAAAGAAACTTACAATTGGTCTTAAAATATTTTATATGAATGTATTTGCTGTATTAATGTAAGCAGTAAAGAAGATATAATATGGAGGTAAATGGTCATCATCCTGGTGTAAAGAGAGTTTTATCAAAGATTCAATCTTCTATAGAAAATGGAAATTATTATGAAGCTCATCAAATGTACAGAATGTTATACTTTCGGTATGTGATATGCTTCTCGAATAAAATAAGTTTCATATACTTCATTTATTGTTATTATCCAAGTTCTCGGAAATTTATTATTTAATCTTTAATATCATATAAGAAAAGTATAATTTAACAGACTCTTTGCTTATGTTTAACTTTGCTTTCCAAAGTAAGTTAAAAATTAAAGTAGCCTTAGTGACTTCAAAAACTGAATTTAAATGAAAACAATTTGAAAGAGAGTTAACGCTTTACCATTGAGCCATTTAACAACTTGCATATATATACTTTCATATCAACAGGTTTTAAACATGTTAAATCAAGTTTTTTCAAGTTGCATTAATTCTAATTGGTTTATGTTAATCACTTTAATTGTTGAGCTTCACCAAAGCATTGTGCCAGAAGTGGTGAGTTTAAATGCAGAATTGAGTTATCCTGATAATGTGGTTTTGAATCTGCAATTTTCTAAGTTTTTAGCCTAAGCAATCTTAGGACTTCAAATTTCATACAAAACCAAGAAAAATTGAAGGAGATATTTTCAAATATATATATTTCAATTTTTCTTGGTTTTGTATGAATATATATATATATATATATAAAAGTATATATGATACATCACCATTGATCTCTTACTTTATATGTATATGATCCATTACCAATGAAGTGGTTAATATACATTTGAAAATTTCTTAAAATTATACCTACAATATTTCTTTTATCCTCGATAATACATTTTATTAATCTTTGTGAAATAATGTTATGAAATAAAATTTAAACAGCCTGCACTTAGATGTTTTTAAAATTTTAATGCTTTATAAAATATTCTAACTATGAAAAAATAAATACTTTTTATTTATAATAGAATTAATTTACTTATTTACTTTTTTAGTTCTATGGACAAAAGTCCATATAACTGAATAACTAGTGCAAAAAATATTTAAAATTAATAATTACACAGAAAAAATCGTTCATTGTAACTACTAATTTTTTAATGAATATAATCAAATGTTCATTAAGTGTTAAGCATACAGATACTTTCATTGATACAAATGTTGCAATAATAATATTATGATGGACAAAATGTTATGAATAATATCCTTGATGAAAATGTCCATGTGGATTCCAAGTAAATTTCTAAATAGAATCCACATGGAAAGTTAAGTTAACTTTATTTAACTAAAGTTCATGTAGGTTTGGTCAAATTATTTGATGTGGATGGTAACAAATTAAAACCCAAACTGGGGAATTGCACTGTAATCAAAATTTTACCATTTTTTAAATTTAACTAAAATATTAAAAAATGAAATATTACAGTTTAATTTCTCAGCTTGGGTATTATCATCTGCATGATATTCCCCAACAAGGCCATCAAATCTACGTAAATCTTTAATTAAACTTCCTGCTGAAAATATTTCTGCATGAAATACTACATTCTTGAACTGATTTTCATATTTAATATTTAAGATAAAATATTTTGCTTATAACAGCAAAGAAATTAATTTCAGGTATTATAAAATTTTTCATGAGCTTGAAGTTGGCATCAATAAATGCAACGAAATTTTCATAATTTCTAAAATCATATAAATCTACTTGTGATTTAAAAAGCATCATATATTACCATAAAATAAATAAAAAAGATAATTACGGTACATCGTCATACGTTAAACTATTACTGCACCCCCCCCCCCCCCATTGGGTACCGAATTCAGATAAAAATATATAAATATAAATTTCCATTAGAAACTACTCCCTTGGAGGGGGGGGGGGGTTAAAACCGGTTTAACATCCGTAAATAAAATACAACTCCTGTAGAATTGCACAAAATTTTCTTTCTGATTAAAAGTATTGTAAAAAAATTAGGAACTCCGAAAGCCACTATAGAAACTATGCCTTTAGGGGGTTAAACCCGTCTAAATTTTCATTATAATTTCGGTCTAAATTTTGCGCAATTTTAAACGTGATGAGGTTGTATTTTAATTATCAATTTTAGACCAGTTTTACCCCTTAAAGAACTTCCTAATTTTTTTTCTAATAATTTTTTTTCCTACAAGCCATAATCAAAAAAAACTTCTTGCGCGATCATAAATGTACAAAAGTTGATTTTTTTACATAATTTAGATCGGTTCTACGACTTAACTTTCGGAGTTGCTAATTTTTAAAAAATACTTTCTGGTCACCTCAAACGATAATCGAACAGAAAATTTTGGGCAATCCTAAAGATCGAGGTTGCCTTTTTTTTACGGATTTTAGACCGGCACTAATTTTTTAAATAATAATTTTTTGCCTCTACAAGCGATAATCAGAAAAACTTCTTGCGCAATCAGAAATGTACAGGAGTTGATTTTTTTTTACAGAATTAAGATCGATTCTGCCCTCTAAAGGGGTAGCTTGTAGTGGTTTTCGGGGCTACCAATTTTTCTTCGATTTTTTATGGTTAGTACAAATGTTGAACAGAAAAATTATTTTGGTCAATCCGAAACGTACGAGAGTTGTATTTTTTAACGGATTATATACCGGCTCTATCCCTGGAAGGGGTATAGTTTTTACTGTTACTAGTTGCTCCCGGAGTTGCCAATGTTTCTACAATAGTTTTTGGTGCAATAATTAGAAAAAAAGTTTTGTGTCATCCTAAATGTATAGGGATTGAATTTTTTTTACGAATCTTAGACCTTCTCTACCTGCCCCTCCTACTCCATTTCGAAGGCACTCGTATTTATACCTCCAGACCAAGCTTAGACAAGTCACTGCTAGCATGATTGTACTGAACTATGCGGCCATACAAGATCAAATAGTAAGCAGACGTACCAGCTGGAAAATTTCCCTCGATTTAAACTCTAAACGAACGAATGTTTGGAGCAATCGATAACGATGAGTGGTATGAATTTGATAAATTGCTGTTTTTGCTAGATATTTCCAAAACGAGATACTGTTCGTGCCTATGCTTCCAGCGTCAAAGGAAAAGGACATTGGAGGAAGAGAGAAAGATGGCATACATAAAAACATGTCGCTGAGGTATCAAACTACAGCGCACCGATTAGCGAGGGGCGCAACCGCCGCGCGACGAGCGCCACGGGCCTCGTCGGGCTCGGCGACGTTCGCCTAGAGGACTTCTCTTCTGACTGCCTAACGGACTACACTTTCTCCGGGCTCTTCCGCGCCGAGTATAGTTGCGTCTTTAGATTTCGCATAAAAGTCCCGTGAATTCATGAATCCGTGATAGTGCCCGTGTCTTTTTGTTGGCAGTGCTCATTCGTTTCGAAGTTCTAGTTGATTGAAAAATTGTTTGATTATGAATTTTTTAAATTAATATCTAGCTGCCTCGTTTTTCTAGACAGAGTGCCTGATTAAAATCGTTTCGATACGATCAGGAGCTACAAAATGATAGGATTTGCCTTGCGCGGATATTCAGTTTCAAATTAATCAAATTTGTAATTTTAGTTACCAAGTTGAGGCTCGTAGCTTAGCGCTTGAATATCTTCGTTCACGCGCGTCTAGATTTACCATAAAACGTCAAATTTTTGCTTGCGTCCGAAACGTACGCTCGAAGGAGGTAAAGCAATGCTGCATTTGATGAGTCAAGCTACTCAAAAAATACTGTAGAGCGTTTTGCGTGCCTCTTCAAGGCGAATATTTAAAATTCTTACTTTTACTTAGTTCTTTCAGAATTTCACATTAGTTTTGAGGTTCAGCCTTCTATAGGTACGAAAATGGGGTGTGAAAGGGGTAAAATACTCAAAATAAAAGAACAGCGGACAAACGAATTTAAAATTTATGAAACGAGAATGAAATATACAGGATTTCATCTTTTTTTAATTGAATTTTATATTTTGTAAATCATACGTGGGATACGCACCCCAGTAGGGGTTAATAATAGGGGTCAGACAGGGTGAAAAAATGATATTCGCGTGAAATCAACTTTAAGCGTTAAAATTCGTTTTCATGGGGGCTGTGGACGACGCCGATTCTAGTTTTCGGGTTCTTTCGATTATATGCATCCCTTCAAGGGATGAAAATAAGGGTTGGAGGGGAGTAAGTTCGTAATATTCCCGTGAGATGGGGCATATCATCAAAAGCCCTGGCACACAAGAATTGGCGTCGTCTTAAACCTCTATGAAACCAGATTTGAACGCTCAAACCCGATTTCACGTGAATATTACATTTTCGTCCCCTACTGAGATGCGTACCCCATCACCGATTTACAAAACATAAAATTCATTTCAAAAAGATGGAATCGTGTATATTTCATTCATGTTTCATAAGTTTTATATTTGATTTACACACTCCGTGCGCAAAGTTCGATTTGGCGCATGCATACACTTGTAAATTCGGCCTTTGCGCACGTTGTATGAAGAAATATTGTACTCAACACGCGTGCTTGGATTATCTCGACTCGTGTGATTGTCACCTTCGCTTCACTCGGACGACAAAGTTCTCCCTCATCTAGATAATCTCCTTCGCTCACTAGTTGCGTAATGTACTATTGCCCGCTGTTCTTTTATTTTGAAAATTTTACCCCGTACCCACCCCATTGAAAGAACAGCTAATTTTACGTATTGGAACTCATTTTCAGCTTCTTATCTGTTGAAAGAACTATTTTGTTTGGTAAGTGTCCGTTTTGAATCGATTGGGCACTAATGGATTAATTTAGTACCTGGTCCGCAGTATTGATATCCCGGTATTTGGAGTTAAAATGGTAATTTATTGGTGAGCTTATTGAAGATCAGATTGTAAATGACATATTTATTTATAGGCAAGCGATCAGTCGTGATTTAAATCTCTTAAGGTGCACATGAACTTCAAGGAGCAGTCTGTCTAGCTTTTGATAGTGAATTTCAACGCTATCGTAGAGCAGGAGAAAAAGACGCCGAGGGGACATGGAGATTTATTTCTGGATAGTATATGTATTCTGTGGTCCATCTAATTGTGGCAAAACCAACAGTGTCTGCCTATTCGAAGTAGAAAAGCGTTTTTACTGTGCATTAATCTGAGCAAGCTGGCCTCGTGAGCATTGCACGGCGCTCATGAGGAATTGTCCGAGCTTCGGCAAGCGAGACTCAGCAAGAGAGTCTCGCGTTTGTATACGACAGCTGTCTGAACCTGAACAGCGGGGAAAATCAGGTTAAATGGTAGGAGTGTGCAGTCAGCGGTGGTGCACACAGTAAAAATGGCCCCGTTACAGTATACATATAATCTCGAACTTGACTACTTCATTAGACGTCTAATTAAAATTTTGATTTTTTGACGCACAATAAGTGAGACTAGTGGAGGTCAACGAAAGAGTCAGTTTTCCGCGTGTTCTTTTCTTTCTTTTTAGTATTTTGTTTTTTTAAAAAATTTTTATGTATTTATATTAAACTTTAATTATTCCGTTAAATTTGTTTTTCCAGTGTAACGTTTTGGTTGGTTATATGTTCTATTTATTTGAAGTTTTAACCATGTTTTAGTTTAAAAATCTCAATGGTAAGAATTTTTAATTTGATATTGTAAAAATTGTAAGTGACCGTAGTGTTCTTTTAAAATTAATTAAAGAATATGTTGTATTCTATTGTTCAGACTGAACAGGAGGGTAGTCATACTAGACCCTTGAAACATCGCAAGCCATTTTAAATTAATAAAGTTGTTTGAAAATTATGTTCCATGACAATAAATTTAACCATTTCCCAATTTTAAGAACTAAAAGGAACGATTAATACATTGTTATAATAATTTATTACGGTAGTTAATATAAGTATGGCAAGGATAATTTTGAGAGAGCGATTTGGGAAACTTTCAAACCGATCGTTGATCCTCTTCAGAAACTCGTTGTTTCTACAGAATCACTAAGAAGATGCTATTATTCGAGTTTTAGATACTACACTCGAAACAGCTGGCAGTGAAAAAGAAAATGGAAACGTTGACAAGCATATTTTCATGCTTTATAGAGTGCGTAAGGAAGGTGACCTATACTTAATGGGTAATAAACCTATACACTTTGAAGCTAGCAATATCATTGTAGAGGGAGTGAAGTATCCAAAAAAAGGATAAGCAAACTATAGAAAAATTCTTGATGTAACGAGTGCTCACAAGAAATGATACAAGAGTGATGAAGCTATTCTTGCTCACAAGTGCAAGAAGTTCGACGATATTATTGCTCCACTATTCACTAAGAAAAAAGATAGAGGAATATTGCCTCGGTTCAAGATCGTGAGAAGAGACAAACGTATGAACTATGTATACTGGCCCGTGTTGGTGTATAACAACATACACTTGTCACCAACACGTTGTCTCATTTTTAAGAATCTTGGACACGTCGAGTACGCACAAGCCAACGTGAGTCGGTTTTCATATACTGATTTCCATTCGATATAGTTGTATGGCCACAAGATTCTCTGCGAAGATCAAGCAGCTCTAAAAGTTTGTCTCGCAATCAATACCTCAGCGCCGTAACGTCCCTCCCATTTGTTGACAAGTTTCACATTGATTCGTTTTCGCTTATTTTCCATTGTCTTTCTGTAGACAGCATTGATCAAGAGTTGAAAAATAGTTTCTCAAACTCATTTTTCGATACTTTTCTCTTCTGCGAATTCAAATCAACGTAGGCTTTAACGACTGGCTTTGATTGAACTGCAGCGCTCGATAAGTCTTATTACTCATGTGTCTGTGCGCGACAGCTTCTTGAAAGCCATTTAGTGTGAGTGCTAGGTGTACAGTTTCTTCTGCTTAAAGCCAGGTAGTGCTCGATGTTCTGGACACAGCGGTAGATCCTTGTGCGCCTCGTGAATACCCTCGGGATATTCCAAATCAAATTCTAGAATTCCCAATGAAAGAATCATCTGGAACCTCGAATACATTCAACATCTTGACGTCTACTCACTGAAAGCCTTCCGACGGTAGATATTGCGTCGTAGCCCATCCGTACAGGTTATTAGCGTCGTATACATCATGAACTAGTTGTTCACCTTAGTATAGCGATTGGAACATTGACTGACTCCGCCTCTGGTACCTCTCTCGACTAACAACAGTATATAATGTGCAGGATCCAGTTCGCATGCAACAATGCAAGTAGATCGTTCTCAAAGATTTCTGTCAAAAGAAGCACCTCCGCCTTGAGATATAGCTCGGATTTTCTCTCATCTTTCGCGTGATCGTATTCCACATCAGCAATTCTACAGTTGTATTTGCTGGAGAAGTCGTCTTTGGAAGGCAGCTATCTTTCTTTTAGTTTTTCGAAGGAGCTTACGGCTGGTGATGTCGTAGTTCTCCAAATATGATGCTATTTTCTCCAGAGACGATGGCATGAATCTAAAGGAATTTATGAATCTGAAATTTGTATCGCTGCCTTCGATATGTTTATTAAACGATATATATCGCTCTTTATTTTCCGGAATGATCTGCACTCGCCCCTTGAGAATGGTAGAAGATGCGAGCTCCTTGACGATTGAATGTGCGTCGTAGCCAGTGAGATTTTGAAACACTACAGGTATGTACCTCGCATCCTTGAAGTTGATTTTGCACCCGGCATGAGCAGCTCCTTTGAATCTGAATAGTAAAAAGAGATGAACGAATGAATAATCACAAATTTCTTTTTCAATTGTTTACCTTCCTGTAATGTGACAATGATCTCTGACTTTTTTGGCGCCCGGCGAGAAGGCTTTATCGCAAATGCTGCAAGGTTTAGCTGTTACGATCTCTTCTATCTATTTACGCTAAAGATTCAGAGATTCAGGTTTCTCATACAATTCCTCGAATTCATTGGTAATTTGTTTAAGATTTCGAACGAATCATTCGGTAGGAGTCTTCGCAGTATTCTTGGCTACAGTTACGGTGCATCGATCGTCTCTTGTTGAAACTAAATTTTAAGTAATAGCCGATACTGAACGCTTGATGCTGTTGTAATGCACGGTCGTTGTCTTCTACAGGGTCGGTGGCCATTCGTAATCAGCATATATCATGTATGGAACTTTGATCTGTCGATTATAGTTGTTGAACGTGAGCATATTGTTCTTCGGTAATAGTAGTTGAATTTTGCACTTGTTCTGTTGTTGACAATCAATTTCATGTTTCGCAAGTACATTGGTAGTTTTAAAACAATGTAGACAGTTACTATTCGTTAACTGACTCTTTACCAATTGCGACAGATTTTTATCCATTTCTAGTAAAACCTTGGCACTACATCATTATCTTCTTTTTCCTCGGTTTTTTCATTATCCTCGTCGACGTAGTGGTCTTGCACGAGAAGCAAATGCATATGAGAGTCTTTTTTCAGAGAAGTCACGGGGAACGGTTGAACCTTGTATAGATGACTTTTTTTTCTCCAAGATGTACACATTGATGGAGATATGGTTTTGTTTTTCAAATTTACTAATCTGCTTTGGTGGTACGGGAAAGTCTATCGGGGGAGTTCTATATTGTACTCTTGAGGATGTAAAGCTGATAGTATAGCCTATTTGAAACACTGATTATCTTCATTTCCTACATTGACACAAGCGTGTTTTCTTGCAATGATATTCGGTAGCGGAATATAAGAGGATATAATATAGGATAAATAAATTGATTTCCTAATTTTCGTAACATCAAAAAATAACAGTGTAGATAAAAAAAATTATTTCAATTATTTTTCAACGAATGTTACTAAAAATACACAAATATTCTTTAAAATGAAAATTATCAACCCACCAAATTTAAAGTAAATCGATTGAAACGAAATTTTTTTATCACTGATTAAATGTTTTCAACAACAATACCAAGACTGAAATATCTTTTAAACTGATCATTGAATTTTAATCTACAAAGAAATCTCATTAAATACAGAACCAAGACAAACATCTATACAAAATTTCAGAATGGTAAAATGATTTTTATTCAAAATATCGTAATTGCAAAAAAAGCAGAATAAATAGTAAAAATATTTTATTTTAAAATCTTATCAACAAATATTATTAAAAACGCCCAGAAATATTCTCTATAACTAAGACTATTAACCCACCAAATTTCAAGTAAATCGATTGAAAAGAAAGTGTTTTATCTCGGATTAAAAAATTTCAATAAAAACTCTAAAACTGAAATATCTTTGAAATGGATCATCCGATTTAACCCACACAAGAACTTGTCCAAGAGATAGTTCAAATGAACTTTGTACAAATCTTCACAACGATAAAACGATTTTTAAATGCTTGTTTTCTTGAAAACTACTCAATAAAATGTTTTTAAATTTGCATTGAATTGAGATCTTATTTCAATAAACAAGTGGCTAAAATTTTATTCAGTTATCTTATTTTATTTAAAAAATATAAATTTACAAAGAAAATTTCAGTTTTTTGTAAATATTTTATAAATATTAATTGAATGACATATGATAACCTAAAATTTCTTGTTTGAGGTTGTAGAATAATAAAAAATATATCTGATTTTTTCTCAATTGTAACATTAAAATGTACATTTAAGGTAGTTCGAGCGCGACTTTCTAGTCAATATGATATTCGCATTAAAAAAGTTATTTAAATGCCTTAAAAGCAATTTAAGAATGAAATAATATAAAATCAAGGAATTTCAATAACGTTTCTAAGTTTATTAGTAATTACTTTATGACTAAAGTGATTTATTTGTTGGTCGTATAATTAATGCGGTGCCTCCACCTGTAAGCACGCATGCGCATATTTTAGGTATACGCGTGTCTGTCTTGCGGCTTGGTAGTAGGCGTTCACATAACCTCTTACACTTGGATTCACTACAGCTTCACAAAGTTTTTAAAATATTACATGATTCTAATTTATTTATATTTTCATGTGCTTCCTATTCATTACCATAATAAAAATAAAGTAATAATTTATCAATTACACATTTTTCGCTTGCATTATACAT
>UELV01000878.1:0-12378 GCA_900490015.1 Megastigmus stigmatizans
CTCTCTCTCTCTCTCTCTGTCTGTCTGTCTCTGTTTTTCCGCACTGCCTGTACAAGCGTCCACTCGAGAGAAAGAAAGAGAGAGAGGCAAAGGGGTGAAGGCACGTACACACAAGTATACACGTCGAGTGACGCTGCGACGCTTTTCGGGGGGGGGGGGCGGCGGTGGCGACGACGCTATAAACGAGGAATGGAAAAAGTAACGTCACGGACGAAACGGAATAGGGTAGGGTAAAAGGGGATGGACCGAGAAAGAAGAATGAGCCTGGCGCGGTGGACGTAACGAGATTAAAGATGCTCGCCGGCTCGAATGGGATAGAGGTATTTGGAGATTTAGCGACTGCTGAGCGAGAGGATGGATTGAAATAAACAGGGGACGAGAGAGAACAGGAGCAAAGTTTAGAAGCTGGTGCGCTGGGAAGAAGCCCCAATGATCGAGACGCTTCGGGGGAGGGCGGGAGGGGGGAAGGGGAACACTTTAACGATTCAACTTACCGCGGCCAAGGAATTTTCGCTTTTTAAGGGGCTTCTCGGGCCGAATTACTGCGGATTCTGAGGATGATTTCAATACCTCGATGCTCAAAGTCGATTTGAAAGTTCAATTTAAATTTTCGCCAAAGTTCGCAAGCTGCCGATGCAGGATAATGAAGGATTACTATTTTCCTTACTCGCGATCAAAATATCCACCTCGTTATGGAAAGATCAAATTGTTTTTAAGCGCGGGAAGCTGATTATCAAAGCTATTTATTATTACGATATTTCCGGTACGTAAAAATATGCAGTAGAGGCCGAATATTATTATATTATAAAATAAACGTATAAATACATAATGTGTACGCCTCACAAATATTCATATAAATTAAAATATAAATGTCTTTATAATTCAAGTTATACTATTCTTATATATAATAACTGGAGAAATTCAAGAGGTCATCGCAAAAATAACATATAATTTATTTATTATTCAGGATTTTTAATAGTGGCAAAATCAAATCAGGTTTCGTAAATTAAGCCTGCAGTTGCTCTATATAAGTATAACGTTGAAGAAAAGCTCGAGAATCGAATAGCAGCTTAAAATGTCGTGGAGCGAGCACAAGAATTCAGTGTATCTTATAAGAGCACGAGAGCCAAATTGTATAGAATTGTGTAGAAATTCAGTAAGGCCGGCAGTAAGTATACAAGTGCTGGCATCGACAACAGTGCAGGAGCGAAGAAAACAAAATGAGTAAGTGGAAATGGAATATCGGGTAATTTTCCAGATTTACGTGTCTTAGAAACTTTCTTTTCCCCATCTTTCTCCCCGTTCTTTCCTCTGTCTTTGTTTTATATATCTCTCTTTATGACTCTTTCGCATTCTCACGCGATATCTCTCTTTCTCTCTCTCTCCTTTTTTCTTTTTTCCTTTGCCCCTGTTTGCCTCCTCATCTCTCTTTCGCACTTTCACTTTATTCCTGTACTCGCTTTCTCTCTCTCTCTCTCTCTCTCTCTCTCTCTGATTCTCGACCCACTCTAACCCTATTATTCTTCCGACTCTCTATTTCCGCCTGTCTGGCTTTCCTCTTTCTTTTCAAATAATAGCCGTTTTTTAAAGCAATTATTGCGCTTGCAGCGAAGAAAGAGAGGAGAGAGAGAGAGGAAACGGCGATACTCGTGAAAAATTTGTTATTAGCTTATACTTGATGGGTAATCCATAAATTTATGAAAGATGAATATAGGAGTCGATTAATGATCATAATGGAACTACCATTAAAAGTTGGCCTGAATAAAATTCTTTTATTGCTTAGCGAAGCGTCTAAATCACTGCGCAATAAACGATTTGTGTTGGGATCGCGAAAATTATTATTTAGTCAACAACAACAGCTATTGCGCGCGTCAGAAATATATAATACTTTGCGTTCGCTACCCAGTCGCAGCCAGCCTCAAAGCTAAAACAAATGTTTTCCTCTGTACTGTATATCTCTTAATTAGCACTGCTCACAATTGAAATTAATTCTCGCCAACCACGTCTTTCTCTACATTATTTAATAACATAAATTTAAAATGTAACCATGCCAAATGTTATCGTGCCAAGAATTATTTTTAATAAACCTTATTTGTTCACATATGGTATTCATGCATTTCTTATAAACATTCGACCTACAACCATTATTTTCTTTCATAAAACACATCTGGTATTTCTATACTTTCAAAATCTCCGCTCCGCTCGGTGCTGTAATAAATTTTTAACACACTTTTCAACATCTCGATGAAATGTTTGGCATTAAATTTTAATGACTTGGAATATAAAGGGATGGTATTACAAAATGCTTGCCTGCGCTTGCATAATTGATCGGCCCTCGTAAAAAAGCTCGCTCCACTGGAAAAATATTGTAAAAAATAAGAATTTAGAGATCTCCGTTAAAGGAAACTAATACATCACCTCCTTACCATTGATTATAAACCGAGATCCAACACTGTTGAACATCGGGCGAGTCTAAAGTATAATTATAAACAGTATTATAAGAAAGGGAAAAGCTTTATTTGGTAAATCAGTAGGGGCGAATCGGTAATCCCGCTAAAACCTCGGCCCAGCGAATCGCCGCACGTGCTTGGCCGTCGTCCCTCGCCTCGCACTTTCCTGTCGTGCTTCTCCCTCTTTTTCTTTTCTTCTCTCCCACTCTTTCGCTCGTTATATCGATTTAAAGAGCAAGAGGGAGAGAGTCGCGCGCTCGAACCAAGGCTGTCTATGCCGCCGGATTCCCACCGCGTCGTCGCCGGAGCTTCCGGCATACAGTTGGAGGAGGGCGTGTAAAGCTCGGTAGCTTATATGAAGGAAGACTGGGCTGTTTGTATATGTTATATCTCTCGGGTTCCTTCCCCTACGGGCCTCGCGCGACGAGTATATCCACTCCGTCTATCCACGTGGCGCCCAGTGCTGGCAAAAGTTTTCCCCGCCGATATCGACTGATTGCGATTTCATATGGATTTTCATACAATAATGAGCTTCGCCTCTCGCTGTATCGATAATTTTGAATAGCCTTTCTGCACGTTATCGACCTTCTCTCGATATATCGCCTTTCAATGCTATTGAATATTACCCAGATTTCCAGTTCTATTACATCGAATGCAGCTTCTCGTTCGTATAAATTCCATCAACAAATGATTTGCAGTATAGAAATGTAATAACGAAGCTGTTTAATCCACTTTTACTTTGGTAAATCTAAATATAAGATTATCAATAGCTGCTCTCGTCGCCTGCGAGTTCGGTAATAAAAAGAAGATTATGAAAATAAACTCGGAAGGAGGGAGTTTGGAGGGAGTTTGAAGGGACGTTGGGCTGATTATATCTCGAGGGAAGAAAACCTTTGTAACCTATATCATAATTCAAGGCAAAGTAAGGGAGAGGCAAATTTAAAAAAGATCGACCTCGTTATTATCCCGCGAGAAAATTAAAAAGAAAATTACACGTTTAAAGCAGAAGGAAAATTATCCGTGTATAAGTAGAATGAGACGTGCTGAGGTAAGACACAGATTTTGACTGATACCTTTTTCATACCCCAAATTCTTACTTTTCAATTACAGTAAGAAATAATTCGTTCTTTGTACGAGCAGTCGGCCCCGCCTCTTTTACATTACCGAATCAACCGAGAGCTCCGCGCAGGAACTCGAACCATCTCGAAAAAAAAAAGCCTGGAGCACTTGAAAATCACCAGTGCTCTCATCAGCGAGCAGCAATGGAGCGAGCTATTATAAAGCCTCGCATAGCAATTTTTCCCCTCTCGGTATTGAAAAGCAGGTCAAAAAAGAAAGGCGCAAGAATCGCATATCGTGCAGACAAGGCCGCTGTGCTACAACAAGGCTAGACACAAAACTTGGCTGGTTCCCTGTACACAGGATCTCTTTTCTCATCGGATACATAATCGGGAAGGCGTGTAACACGTCAGAAGGAGCGGCTCCTCCTTCTCCAAAGTCCTCGAAACTCTTAAACGAGTTTGACTGATTCTATTTAACTTTCGCATTTTCAATTGGCCCTTCGCTATCACACACACATACACACACACACACATATACACGCGCACACTAAAGCTTGTCCGTGTATACGTATGTAGACGTTTGTTAGCTCGGCGGAAGTGTAGCTTCGGCGTGATGCGAAAAGTATGAAGGCGATAAGGCGCGAGTGAGCGCCTGCACGTGTATCCATGTGGCCCCCGCTGCTGCTGCTGCTTCTTCTTCTTCTTCTTCTTCTTCTTTCCCAACTTTTTATATTCCGTGCGTAGAGTTAAGTAGAGCAGCCCGACTCGTCTCTTTGGACACTTTTTGCTGCTCTGAAATTTGCGATTCTTACGAGCTGGATGGGAATTTTTCGCTTTATTCCTTCTGTGATGGCGAGGCCGACTATTGATATATATTCAGAACCAAGTGTGTGTTCAATTTTTTATGCAGATTCCGGATCTTGCTTTAGATAAAGAGATCTGTCTTGCGTGTAATTTAGACCAATGTTCGTTTTGTTAATATTTTTCTTCGACACTTTTTCCACGTACTATTTTCATTTGACATACGGAAGTCTGTCAATTTTTCACCAACTTTTCACACAGTGTATGAACGTATATACTCGTATATTTTTCAAACTCTCACGCAAGAATTACAGAATCATCCGATTTAAAATGCTGGTATGAACTAAAGGAACTGTATAAAATATTTTCATTGCAGTATAAATAATGAATTTGTTGAAGAATTTTCAATAATTTTTATTAATTTTATAATTAATTATTTATTCATTTTACTTATTCGCTCCGTACGACGGCTTGGAGGGGGTAAGCGAAACTATCGTAGCGCGCTGGGTGACGAAAAATAGAAACAGCGGGTGAAAAGTCCAATGTATAATCTTATGGAGAATTTTTTTTAAACGTAAAAGAATAACTATATTAGATGCTTATTGTCTGCTTTTGCCCCCCACAGTATAAAGATGTATAACTATAACATTGATTTCGTGTGAAGAAAGACATACTTACATTGTGTAACGTCCATACGAACCATTTTTCATGCATCATTTAAGGTTACCTCGAAGTTACTGAATACACGGTCTATACGTAACATTATATAAGATACTTATACAGCTTTGTACTGTAGGGGGCAGACACAGAAAATAACATCCTAATTTAGTGATTATTTCACATTTTTAAAAATTCGCTATAATATGTAATGTCAAATTTTCCACCCTTACTATTGATCTAGATGTCCAGTAGGTGTCGACACCTTACTTCTAACGGGCTACACACTTGTCCACATTACTTTTTACACGAGATCGTGTACTGGACTCGAAAAGTTCCATTTATATTTATTCCCTCCCAAATACTAGTTGTTCTTCCGAAAATCCTTGGTCGATTGAGAGTTTGTTATTCCCCGTCACAGAGCTTAATCAGATAGCGCGCATAAGCCACATGATTCGCTCTGACGCGTTTCAGGAGTGAAACGTGGATAAGGTGCGCTTCGATTACTCTTTGACTGCGGTCTCACCTTAAGCGCATATTGGCTTGTGTGTTCCCATAGTTAATATAATAATTTAGAGCGCCTTTAATTTTCTCCCTCTCTTGTAATCGTACCCAGTGACTTGACCAAGTACTCCAAGGGACAAGATTTCTTTAAACTACTCGAAAAGTCGACGTGCACTGGGCGAACATATCGAGTCGTTGGTTAAATGTCAAATGTACAGGTAACGTGCAGACAGAAAAACGAATGAATTTAAATATAGAACTATATTCTAATCGATTTAATTGGGGCGATAATGCCGTCTGTTGCTGCTGTATTCGGTGTTTGTATACTCACGGACCTATGCTGACGTTGGACTTCCCTTACTCATGGCTTTTGGTACGTCAGTCTTAGTTTCTTGGAGAACGGATTCAAATCCCCAAATTTGGGCTATTGTAAGTTAATCAATCGCTTATTCTGTTTTGCCTTAGTTATTCGCTTTAATACTATTTACATTTAATTCTTAATATTTTCTAATGCAATAGACTTTTAATTATATCGTTCTTTTATTTTACTTTACTATAAATTAACTTTGTAGACGTTACATCCTAGCTATATCAATTTAAAAACGTTCGCTTTAATAAATAAATTTTGTACAGTCAACTTTAACAATAGTAAATTATTTATCCTCGTATAATAAATAATTGCTTTACATCTTGATTATTTATTACGAATTTCTACTAACAAGGCAACTGCAGTCAAGCGAAGGTAACGAATAACCTGATAAAAAATAAAAGGATTGTACGAAATTTGTTTTATTATAAAACACCTCCGTATTAGACCGTTACTTACATAACATATACTTTTATTCTGTTTCTCGAACATTTAATTGCTTTCTTTACTTCTTTCAGTATGTTTTCTCCCCTGAACGTCCAGCATTTTTCTCTCTTTTCTAAAACTTTTTACCCGACCACCACTCTTTCTTTCTCTCTCCCTCTCACTCTCTCTTCCTCCCTCTCTATCCTTCTTCCCCATTATCTTTCACGTGTTTCTTATCACTTTATCTTCCATTCTTACTACCACTTACTTGCTTAACTGTATAGCAGAATTTTTCTTCTATGTTAAAGAAATCTCGAAGAAATGCGAAAAACTTTGTACAATTATTAAAAAGATTGACGGTCTTTTATTTAATAATTTTCAGGTACATTTTAGTCTTTGATAAATGTTTTATGATGATGAAAGTCATATATGTACTGTGCGGTGTTCAACATGAAAAAAACCGCTGCTGATTGATTGGCGAGTAGCTTTCTCCAAATTAATTTATCGTTACTATATGAACAGTATATATTGTAAATATAAAATATATTTTTATATTGTACAGGCTTTTTAAATGATTGTTAGCTTCATTAATATTTATAAAAATTACATATTTTTTTCCTATTTCTAAAATCCCTGGAAACATTGGAAATGCGTCAAACAAAAAAAAACACGTAGCTTTCTCTGAAGTAATTTATCGTTACTATATATTAAATATTGTTCAAATGTCTTTTCTATATTGATGGATTATAAATTTTTAAAAATGTCCCGTAAAAATTCCACTACTTACGTAAAAATATTTTAATAACAGTGGAAAAACGGTAAAAAACTCTGAAATGGGCTTAAAAAACTCTTTTTTGAGCATTAGCATTAAAAATATTAATTTCACATAAACGTGGTATATAAAAGTTGTAGAATTCAAAAAAACAAAACTTTATTCTATTGAATAGTTTTTGCTCGTTGTGATTTCTTTCAAAATAACAATGAAAAAACTACGTTATCGCTTAAATAAGATATAAAGAACGCTTTTTGGGCCTTAACATAAAAAATATTAATTTTTCATAGAAGTGTTATATTTAAAAGTTGTATAGCACAAAAAACAAAACTTTTCTCTATTGAACATTTTTTGGTAAAAGCAATTCATTTCAAAGAACCATGAAAAAACAATTTCAATCACTTAAATAAGGTAAAAAGACCTCTTTTTAGGCATTTACATAAAAAATATTATTTTCTCATAAATGTGTTAATTGTAAAAGTTGTATAGCACAAAAAAACTAAACTTTTCTCTATTGAGCATTTTTTGCTATAGAATACGAGCGCGAAGTGCGAGTGTTGCCTTGCATCGCTTCGCTTCGCGCTGGAATGCTATTGGGGCGCGCTAGTTCATCATGAAACTAAAGAAAGTCATGAAATAAAAAAAATTATTGTTGAGCGGACATACGATAAATAAAAAACAAAAAAATGAGAGGTCAAACATCAAAATCGATCTCTCCAGGCCTGAGATATATTGTACACACACACACACAGACCCAGACACATATATATACACTTACACACGCACGCACACACACAAAGTGCTTTTATAAGGAAGCAATAATTACCAATGCATTTTTACCAAGGTTTTAAATGAAGAAAAAAAATTTTAATTAAATAATGTATAGAAGTTATAGATTATAGATTTTTATGCATCTCTATTTATTTGAAAATTCGTAAAGCATAAATGGAAAAAATAAATGTCGAGAAAAGTTCATTCAGCAATAGCGGCGGGAGACACCGAGTAGTTTTCGCAGAGTGTGCACATGAGAATTTGTATCCCGACACACCGTCTGCGGAATAATCTTTGCCAAAACAATCATTTGTCTTCACTTACATATCCTAGCCTTCCTCTTCCATTCTCCGCACCTCTTCCTTCCACTTGAGAGTCTGGGCCTCGGTTTTCCCGCGCATCCTCCTTTACCGTCATCCCCCCTTTCGGCTCAACGAAAACAACAACGAGAAAAAATGTCATCCCTCTTTCTCTATCGCGAATCTCTTTTTCTCCCTCTCTCGTTTTGACGCTTTCTTGCCTATTATAGCCCCTCTACTCCGCCAAGCCCTTCCACGCTAGCGTCAAGTGTATATTTTTTGTCCCCAGATTCGCCGCCTCGTGTCCCCCCGGAGCGAAAATGAACCCTTCGTCGTTTGTTTCTTTCCTCTTTCCATCTCTTTTTTTCCCCCGGTTTTTTGAGCGCTCGCGCCCGCGCACACCAGGAGGGTTGTAGTGGGACTCGCGCGGATGTGTCTCTGTCTCTCTATTTCTTTCTCCGTCTTTGTCTCGACGGTCGCTTCCTCTTCCTCTCCGTGTGTTGGACTCAGACAAACGACTGCCGCGCGCGATTTCTTTTGTGATTTGCCTTGAGCGTCCGTCGTTTTTTCCCTCCCCGACTGAGAAAATTGGTTTTGATGCAGGAGGAATTTCAGATTTTTCTCTCTGCGGGTCCTTTATATATATCCCCTTCACTCACACTATACTATATACTATATATATAGTATGGTGTGAGTGGAGGGGAAAGGCGAGCAAGTTTGTTTTAGTGCGGTCATTGTGGTTCTTCTGGGTTATGAGCGGAGATACGGAATAACGCCGAAATTGTTGATCGTATCTTTTATGTCAATTTACGATATAGGGGATATTGTCTCAGTGGCAATAAAAATTTAATAAAGAAGGAAATTCCGTGAAATAACAAATAGATTTTTATTTATCTTAGGCTATGTCGTACTTTTGTTTCGCCGCCTATATCCCTACACTCGGAGAACTAGATACTTGGCGCAAGCAGATTCTGTTTGAGCCAAGTAGAAATTACAAAGAAATTTTGTTTCACCTGGATCTGCTTTGCTAACAGACATTTGTTTGATTAAAGTGGAAATATTTTTGAATACAATATTTTATTCATTCACTTTCATTTTGTAAACAAAAAGAATTTCACTTCCCTGTAGCAGATATTTGCTACAATCAAAAAAAAAGTTTTTTTGAGCGAAAATGATAATATTTTATAAAGAAAAAAGTTTTGTTAGAAAGGAAGGTTATTTAAAATGTATTTGTTTCCTTTTAACAGATTTCTGTTACAATCAAAAATATATTTATTAATCAAGAACGGATATTATTTTTCAAAAAACTACACTTATGAAATATTAGGTTGATATATGAGGATAGAAACACAGAGGAATAAATAATTAAGCACAATGTGTTAGAATCATAGATTTAACGGCGCTCGTCCTTTTTTATTAATAATTTGTCCGCACAAAAGCACTGGCAACGTTGAAATGAACAGAATAATGAGCTCCCGCTGTTTAAACTTACATTTCGCGTGTAAACATTCCGCACATAGTTTCGACAAATAATTCGCGCGAAAAGGTTACGAAATAAACAAATTCAACCTTTCCGTAGTACACAAGTATACGCGCGTGCCCTAAAAAGATCGAGACTGAAATTGTTGTCGAAATGAATTCTTTTTAAGTAAGCGGGATTTTCATTTTATTAATGTATGGAATTTTTCTTGCTACAAGTAGATTTCTTTTTAAAAATGAGGTTAAATGAAAAAGTAGGAAGTAACCTTACTGAAGTAACTTTCCTTTTGAATGAAACAGATTTTCGAATTTCATCTGATGGACAGCTATTTACAGGAAAAAAAAAATCTGCATGACGGAATAACCACGGATTCTACCGGAAAAATCTGATCTGTCTACGATGAGTGGATTTCTTTTAACATGAAATGTATGTTTGTCAAGCTGATTTTTTTACTTGCAGCGAATAACGCGTTCTCTGAGTGTAGGTAGCGCAATTGATAAAAACGCTGCAGCTGCAATTACATGACATAATTCTTTTTTTATCCATGTACAAACGTTACTTTATTTTATTCGTTTCGTATAGAAAAACTACATAGATAAATAACATTTTCCGATTTTAATAAATAATAAAATTTTTTTAAAAACGGTAAATCGCAAAGACATCTTTCGATAGATTCCCTTTCAGATACATAGTTTGTCTTTTAGTTTGAAAAAACACATATTTTTGTACAAGCAACGATAAAAATTGAAATTTCGTTTAAGCTGCATGAGAATAAATCTATATACAAAGCTTGACTTTTAACCAAACGATGATCGAAATCGATACAAAATAATCCCTCTCTCTCTCTCTCTCTCTCTCTCTCTCAATTTATATATCCATAAAAGCTATAAAAATACACTATTTTCTTGATACAACATACCTTTTTACTTTAAAATCGAAATTTATAGGTACATCCGATAAAATATATCAGCGTTCTCTCCGCCAACAAACATTATCTTGTATCGTTTCATTTTTGTTTCAATAAAACAGACGAAAAAAACCGTTTTTCAAACCTTCAGAATTACTAATAAAAACATGAATCCATTGATATCGCAAAGCCAATGCAAGTGAAGGAAAAATCTCTCGAGCAATCGATCAACAAGTCCCCCTAAAAAGTCTTGCCTTGCAGTACACACGCGGCGTTAATCACAGCGTCGCGAGCGCATCTTGAAAGAAAAGTAATAATGACACGCAATCCCCAGAGCCGGGGGCTGTCATTGTCGGCTCGCGACAGAGTCAAAAGCGGCCCGAGCTCGCAATCTCTACGCGCCAACAATCATCTCGCTGCAGGAGCTGCTTTCATCTGTCTCTCTCTCTCTCTCTCTCTCTCTCTTTCTCTCATATTCATCGTTCAGGCCCTACACAGTTCTCCGGGGGATGATGCGGCGCATATGCGCTCGACCAAAAAAGGGAGCTAGAGAGGAATAAAAGAGGATGGGAGAAGAATGGGGAGCGCCGCTGAATTAGCCGGAAGCTGTGATGAGAACTGCATCAATTGTCGCGCTCTTGTACGAGCATATGGACGCGCTAGTAATTTGCTGATGAACTGGTCACCTTTTTCTTCACGGCTTATGCGGCTTGTCTTTCGCTGTTGCTTTTCTTCTATTATATTGTGCGATTTTGCTGCATTTTTTAAATTATCATTATATTTATATACGAACATTTAAATGTAAACAACCCGATAAGATTGGGTAAAAATTTATTAAAGTGTCAATAAAAATTCTTAAAGGAAGGACATCTGTACGTGTGACTAATCATAAGGAATTATTCAGAATCGTTTTTACATTTTCTATTCTTAATCCCTCTTGAAGAAGTAAACTATCAGCATTAAATATGAAACAACAGTTAAACACGACGTCGAAACAAATGTATTTAATAAAATCGTAGCGTGCTAAAAAAATTAATTATCAACTTTTGAATAAATTTAATTTTAGCAGATGATTCACTAATAATAAAGTTATTAATTCTGACGCAATTATTTTACAATTTGCATTTTAATGAGTATGACTTGATGTACAAAGGCGCCGTTATAATTACTGAAAGATTACAAATATTTATTTTAATTATAAATATGAAAAACGCTCGCGATATAGACTTTACCATAGCAAATGAATTACGGGTTTTTCTTTGAGAAAAGAAAAATCGACCAAAGTATAAGCGTATACGAATAAAGCAAAATTAATTGCAAGGAAAAAAGCGCAATAACAAGAAAAAAAGTCTTTGATAAGTACACCAGGAAAATGCGTTTTCGGAGAGGTTTTAAATAAACTTACTTATATAACGATTTATTGTTTTCTCTATAAGAATGAAATTATTTTTTTTACCTCTTTCGTTAAATTTTCATTTTATATTTTTAATCCCTGTTCTCTGTTTATTACTTTTACAGTCATAGATGAAATATCAAGATTTTCAACAAACAAAATTTATAGTTACCGATACTGTACTACGTAAAACTATCAAAAAATGCTTGTGCTATCAGAGAACAATAAATTTTCTGCTGTGTAAGTAACAACATGAAATAAACTGAAGGAAAGTAATTTATAGTTTTTCATTAAGAGTTAATATACAAAAAAAAGCATTGAACTCGGCGCAACAACTTTGTGCGTAACTCAAAGGGAAAGTAGAGAAAAGAAAAAGCAGCCCAGACAAGTGAGGAGAGAGGCAAACAAGAAAAGAAAATTTTTCGAAAGGGCAATAGCGGAAGAAAGAAGTGCGATAAAGACGTATAGAGAACAAACATATATATATATA
>UELV01000878.1:12398-23930 GCA_900490015.1 Megastigmus stigmatizans
TATATATATATATGAATAGCCCTGGCACTCGTCAGCTTTATTAACGTAGGGGATGATGTAAGGGAGAGAAGCGGACAGACAGAACAATAAGGGTGCGAGGAGAGAGAGAGAGAGAGAGAGAGAGAGAGAGACGCGAGGAGAAAGACGCCGGGCGCTAAGCCTCACATACAATTCCCCTCCCTTTTCTTTATCTCACTCTCTCCTTCTCTCTCGCTCCTTCGCTGCCACTTTGTCCGAGTGTAAGACGGGAGCGCGAGAAAAGCCCGAGACTCGGTGCGCACCACTAGAAGATTTTCATCGAGAGAAAGTTTATTGCGACAAGTTTGCAGCTGCTCTCATCCACCAGACCCCACACACACAGAGACTCACGCACACACGCGCACACAAGCGCACACGCGTTGGTCTCCCTTGATTCTCGCCTGATTTCTGCGTCTTCTCTCTTTCCTCCCCGTCCTTTTTTGCCCCGCAGCGCACTTTTGCGCTTTATATATGCTTTTCTAGTTACGTACACCTTCCTTCGCTCCTCGACCAATGACTACGTCCGGTAATTCCGTAACTCTACGTCATGTGTGTGTGTATGCGTGTGTGTGTATAAACGAGCGCAGGCAGGAGGAAAGGTTTCCACTCTGATTTTCGAAATAATTGTTTCTCTTTAATTAAGGTTGGGGAGAGGAGATGTTGGCGAGTCCGAGGTGTTCCATCAAATGGAAGCTCGGCTCTCTGCTGCCTCGCTGCTATACATTGATTGTTGGGGCCAACCGATGTGTGAAGATGAATAGTTTTGTCTTCGGGATTGCCTGGCTGCATGACAGATGACTGCACTCCTATCTGCTAAGATTCGTTCCAACTATAATTATGGCCTTTTTTCAAGCTTGAAAAGCTTCATTTAATATACGCAAAAATATATGTTTTAACGTTTATAAAGAAGGTTTATATAATGTATTGCAGTTTCGCGTTCTACTTTCTTAATGCGTTTTTCACCAATTATAAATAGTAATCTCGTTGTTAAATTATTATCGTACAATTTTTACTTTATATTTTGCTATATAAATTTTAAATTCTTCAAGTGGAATATAGCATTACTTTTTTTGTGCAAGCCTGAAAGACGAAACTATTGTATGTAAATATAAATTTAATATTTATTACCACTATATTTTGCTATTGATCCTTATAAAAACAAAATTATAATTTCTATATAATAATAGCTTAAATTAATGTTAACACTTAATTTAACTGATTTGTGTATGAATTGTTGATAAATCCACGGTATAAATAAACAAAATCTGGTTCATCGTGTATAATTATTATTTCTCGCATTATATATTATAAAGCGAAGACAATTGAATGAGAAAATGAACTTTAAAATCATTAAGTCCCCTGCATCAATTGATTTGCAGCTACGAAGTTTTTAGTGCATTTATTCTTGTATTTATCGAATGAAACAATTGGAATGGATCAGTGAGCATGAAAATAAAAGCCAATAAAGACTTGCACAGCAAGATTGTCAGAGATAGAAATTAAATTCTTTAATAAAGTATAGTAGATATCTTAAAATAGATTTTGCTTGCCTGTCAATGTACTCAAATGAAAATCCTATGGCACAGAGGGATTGTTAACCAAGAGACAATGAATAAAATCATTAGCATTTCCAATAAAAGCTGCATTATACTTCATGATTTAATACACCACCTGCCATCGTATAATATTAGGTAATGATGAAATACTCACCTTTTCTTCGAAGGTATATCAATAGATTCCACGTCGTATCCCTTACACTCGGTGAATCCAATAAGCGGCACATCGTCATAGATGTGATTCAGCTAATTTCATCTCACTACAACTGCAGACGCATAGAGAAAAAGAATGTCATCCCCTGGACGAGTCACCGGGTGCACGAGATCTGGATCGCATCTCTCCCTCTCCCTTTAGGCCAACAAATTACAATTGTAGTGTCTGAGAAGGTCCGCGAAAGCTCGATGCCCCCAATTTCGCAGGGAGTATCGATCATCCGTTGCAGCTGTTGGGGGAGGGGGAGCCGCTGCAATTTAATCCTTCTATAGCGGCCCTCCCCCAAGTAAAATATAAAGTAATTATAGACGATCTGTAGCATCTGCTATTGTTGACTTTAAATTGTAATTTGCATTTTCCATCCAGCGGATGGCTGCTGCAGTTGCTTGCGAAATTGCTTTTATTGATCGGAATGAGTAAGATAATACGACGCGTCTATGGCAAATAAAGCTATTCAATCAGCCGCGCTAATTTCTTTTTCCTTACTTACAATGAATATGCGCGATAATCAGTTTATTGCAGGCCACTGTCAATTTGTCGGAACTCATAATAACTTTACAATGCAATACAATGTAACGATATACATATATTATAAAACCGATTTAACAAAACTGAAATAATTGGACATTAATCTGTATATGCGGTGCAATTTGGTTTATCTTTGAGATGAAAATAAATTAAGTAACAGTTTTATAAAAAGCGGATAAGGAAGGTTGAAAAGGTTACTTTTCAAAGAAAGAAAGAAATGTTTACAAATATAATAGTTGTTTATTACATCGTATGTATATAATATGTACGTAATAAATAATACAGTGACATATGAAATCATTCGTTTTGTTGCTTACACAATAAATTACCAAAACTAAACGGAACAAATGACCACCGGGCATAAAACTGATACTCTCAATCATCGCTCGCAATACAAACTCGTCGCGTTACACAGGTTGGGGACTAAAGAAGGGAGAAAGAAGAACCCAAAAGAAGATGCCTTTATTACAAAGTGATGCATCAATTCGACAGTCATGGATCTTCGCGTCCGCCGTTGGGGTAAAGGAACCAATTAAATTCGTTAACCGCTAGATTTTTTGTTTTATTTTTTTTTTCTTTATTCCTTAATATCATATAACCATTTCTTTAGGTAAGTTCTCCTCCTTCTTCTTTTTCTTTATTCCTTTTTTTTTCTTTACAGAAACTCTTGTTCCGCTCGCTTACAATGGTAAATATACGTATAATCGTGAAACATGTACACGCTCGAAAGAAGTGGTTTTTTGGTTTTTGTTATTTTTCTCTGGTGATCCTGGAAATATACGTCTATGTTGGTATCTAAACTGTACGCCATAAATTCGGGGAAAACCGATAGCCTCGCCTCAATATTTCGCCCTTCTCCATCAAACGGCTCTTCTCTTTCCTTTTATCCTTCCCCCCTCTCATTCTATCTCTCCCTCTCTCTCTCTCTCTCTTTTCTACCGAACGTAAATCAAATTACAAAGTCATTAAGCTTGCATATCGACAAGCTCACAGCTACGATAAGTTCTCCTCTGAAAAATCAACGATTATATAAATATTTACAATGTCTTCCTCGGGAGGGCGAAGGAAACTTTGCTATATACGATTCGAATTCGAGGTCGAGACATCGAAGCGACGCATCGATTCTCCGCGTCTTATTTAATCCGCATGATAAATACATTCGGTGGGCCATTCCGCAATGCTTGCGCTCGAGAGCATTCCGAACTCGCGCTTCTTTTCGTTTCGGTGTATAATAGGATCGCCGTGTGTGTGTGTGTTGTGTCCGAAAGAGAGAAGGAGAAAAAGTATAGACGGAACCCTCGAGCGCCAGCACTTCGGAATCTATATATATGTATAATGTATACGCTCGCACATACACACGCGCATTGAACATAATGATAATATTTCGTCCTCGCGATCGCCACACACTCTCACACGCGCAGGCATTTATATATATATTATAATATGTACGCGGCAATGTGAAACTGTCGCGCACAGTTTGCCTCGTTCATTTCATTTTTTAGGTACTCGCGATAACGGAACCAACAATTCTTCTTCATCTCGCATACTTTATCTTCTTCGCTTCGGTTTATTTTTGTTTATCTTCTGCTTTAATTCGCGTTAATTTTTTCTTTTTATTTGTTTATTTCTGCAACACTAAATTACACATTTTTTGTACATCTTTAACGACACGTTCGCGCATCCCTCGGCTTAATTTGAGCGGTCCAGGTTAAATGCCCCCCTTTTATCTATATCATTATTATTTGTTTTCTTTCTCTCCTCGCCTCCTTATATTCTCGTGTAATAATAAATAGGTACGCATCTATGTATAAACGCGCGGCTATCGCGAGTCGCAGCCGGCGCAGTTATAGTGATTTTTTGTGTGTTTGTTTTTTTTTTATTTCCTCGCGCCACTACACCAACGCTGCAACGACGACTTGACTCTCTCGCGCGAGTTCCTCTATTATTATTCTTTCGTCTGTCGCTCTCGCACCTCCTGATATACCTTTTTCGCCCAGTTCCCTACAGCTCCTGCATTTTTTCGCTTTCTCGCACCCATATACAAGCGCACAAGCGCCACATCCACACTCACAGCTCACTCTCGTCGTCGCGCGCGCGCAATAATTAATCAGCCTTCGCGATTTCTCTCGCTCGAGACTCCGTGTTCTTTCCTCTTTCTCCTTTTTTATTTTGTATCTCTCGTTTGGGTGTATGTGTGTGTGTCTGTGTGTATATATATGTATTTATATAGAATTCTTGCTTCTTTCCTCGTATATATACCTATACCCCGTTTTTTTGCGTCTCGTGCTTTTGTGATTTCGCCGCGCCTCGTATCACTTTAAATACGCGATCCGCCGAAGTAGAAATGTCGCAGCGCCGCCGCCGTTGCCAGACGATACACACACCCCCCAATAACCCTTTAGATTATTTCCTTATATTTACATGCGAGCGCGCGGCGCCGATACGTACGTTATTTCCGCGATAACGTATCGAGTTGTGTATGCTTAGTCGTGATCTTGCCTCTGTTACCTTTTTTTGCCTGCTGAATTTTACGCGTTTAATTTGGGGAGCGAAAGGGGGGCAGTTTACTTTTTTTCTCATTATTTCCGAGGCGATGAGAATTTTGCCTGCTTTCGGGGGATAGTATAATTTATTTAAGTGCGAGATTTCAGATTGTTTTGCTTTTGGTATGCTTGGGGTCTTCGATATAATCGTAAATAAGATAGGATTTCAATTGAACTTGGGGATATCGAAGCTTCGCTTTGCGTAATCACTATACCTTTTTCGTTTGCGGATATAGCTTTATTCGTTTTTTAAGTATATTCTTTATTTTGATTCATTTAGTTTAATGAATGTAAATAAAGAAAAACAAGTCATAAATCTGATACTAAAATCTATTTTTTTTATAACAATATATTTTTGAAATACCACTTAAATTGAAGGTAACGCAATACTGTTGTGTTTAAACTCAAAATCAACTGAAATCCTTTTGTAAATTTAAAAGACCCCATAAACATAAGATTTAATAACTATAACTGAGATAAAGATCTGAAAATTTGATTCCCAAACGTTTTGCTACGATGACAATACACAATCGTAACAAAATGTTTCGTCGAGATCATTGACTATATGTATATACTAATTCTAATTATTAAATTTGTCTAATCAAACAGTTGTACAATATTTCGTACGATTTTTATATGTAGGGACAAAAATCGTACAAAATAAGCTTTCCCGTAACTCTTTGCTGCATCGCTGCGACACCTAACTTTTTCCTCGAAAAGGCAATAAGTAAGCTGTGCAGCGCGACATCATCGGTACTCTCTCTTTCTTACGATTATAACTTCTAATTATTATTTAAATCCCTCGTTTTCACGCTCCGCCGATCACCTTCTCTTTACCTACATTATTCCGCTTCGCTCTACTCCAATTGCGCTCCCAGTCCCTCGTCATCGCTTCAAACAACTCCTGCAGCGAGGGGAAAAAAGGCGCGAAATTTTCTCGAATCTCAATTTCGAAATAATTATTCTTTTCACAAATCTCCTCACTTTTTCTCACCTCAAAACTCAATCAGCCAAGTTTCGCAGCTTTTTTCCAAATGAAGCTCACTCCAAAGATTCGCGATTTTTTTCTGATCCGACCCACAGCCGAGAGTCGCGGGCGCAAAATGACGAGGGCGTACGAGTGCAATTAGAGTTCGATAAAGTTCTGCTGCGCCTTTTCTCGCTTGAGATGGGAGGGGTAGGAGGGGGCGGGAAAAGGGAGGAGGAGAAGAGGAAAATCGGGTAAAAAAGCGCGATTCTTTATAAGATCGAATCGATCGATGGGCGCGGGGTGAAAGAGAAAATTTCTCGTGGAACGGCGTTCGTAACGAGACTGGATTCGCTTGGAATACATATAGATATACACACATGCATACATAGGTACCTTTAGGGCGCGAATCTCGACGGGAAATTTCCCCCGTTCAATTGTATTGTCGAACGCCCGGCTTTGCACACGAGCAATGATATGTGTTGATATGCAAATGGAAATTTCCCCTCTCGATGCGTCTGGCAGTTGAATTTTTATTCTTCGGATTAGAGCTTCTTGCGAGTAAGGAATATGTAGTGTGTATACGAAATATATAACGGAAACGTTTATGCGTTGCTTTTATTGTAGAAATATTAGTTTTCGAATTTCCTCGCGGAAATTGAAATTAATGCTTTCTAGAAGTACAGAAATGATGTGTTCACTTGTTTTTTTTTTTAATTGTATAAGTAACGATCGAATCGAAGAAATATGTATGATTACCGTGATATGTTTTACGAAAATTTGATATGAATGCTAACGTAAACTTTGAAATGTTGCAATTACGTGATAAAACTTATTGCTTAGATTTCCGAAGGGATATGTATAATTTCGCACTAACAATTTCAATAAGGAATTTATTTAATTTGGCTTTCACTAAACATATAGACTTTAAGGTGTGAAAGTTATAAACTTAACATATATATATATATTGCTCAGTTGTCTGAAGAGATATGCATGTGAATTTAAGATTAACATTTGGAACTAATTTATACAAATAGAGTATGTATTTACCAGATTATGTGATTTGTGAATTTTGAGCAATGAATACCTTATTATTGTCAAGAAAGGTGAATGGAAGTGGTTCTGCACCAAAGAGAGTGACAATTTCACCCCGATAGGCGAGATTATTCCACTCGTCAAATTAAGTAGTTTTCTCGGTCAAATGATATATAGAAGGTAACATTTTGGGTGCAACTATATGCAGAGAGATGTAAAACTAATATAATATATAAAACTATATTCTCATGGTCGATATGTCAAAAATTGATACGGATCGAATTATAGTTAGTTGAATAAAGATCGATGGTGTTGGACAAGTGAGATGCAGAATGATGAATCTAAATCGCGTTACTCTCGCAAAATCCATTTGCCGCGATATCCAATGCCCCGCAACCTATAAGAGCAAAGTCACACCGCATGGATATATCGGTAAGCGGATAAGCGGATATATATCGAAGCCCGGTAAGTAAAAACATTTTACCTCTTCCGGCCTGAAGTAAAAGTACTCCAGTCCGGTGCCGCTAGCAATAAAAACTCAACTGCGAAATCAAGCAGATTGCTCGACACCCTCCGGTGCATTTTTCCCACACTCAAACTGCTGCTGCAGCGAACGCGACGAAACAAAAAGCGAGACCGAAAGAAAAAAAGAAAGCAACGTTCACGAGTATGCAATACGTGTACAAAGTAACTCGATCGGCGATTTTTCCGGCCTGTAGCTTTGTTCGAGTTTCGATTCCGCGCCCAAAAACTCCCGAGAGCTGAGAAAAATATATCGCCGATCGCGTCCATCCAATAAACGACTTCCCCGTCCGACGAATGGAAAAAATCATTGTGTACGATCAGCTGTGGTGTTCGGTTCGGTAGCCGTAAATATATGCTAGAGGGAGAGACGAACGAGGAGTCCGGAAAGTCGCCTTTATATTTATTCGGAATCAACTGAAAGAATGGGGGGAAAACTCGTTATTCCTGTCATGATACATCAAATATAGGGAGCTTCTGTATCCCGTTTCTTCTTTTTGTTTATTCGATGCGCCTCGTGCAACTGGACACTCTTTATTACCGAGTAATTGTTGACTTTTTTATGGGAGGGTGGGATGGCTTAGGGCTCGAAAGCAAAATTCGTTGGGCCCACGAGTGAAATTAACCAACGGAATGGGTTGAACTCAAGAAAGTGCATCTAAGTTTTTTTTTTAATTTTTGTGCTACTCATAGAGAATTACAGGGATTATTATTGGGATTTTAATCAAAATGATTTATACGATGTGGTTTACATATATAGTACCAAGAATAATTAAAATCAAGTGGTGCATAGTTAAATCAGAAAAAGTAAAAAAACAAGCGGCGATAGGTTCATTAATTATCCACGACTAAATCCTACTTGTACCAGAGTAATTCGTCTACATTATACGTATATATTATACAACGAATCAAGCCTGTCAAATTCTACGAGATTCCTTCAAGAATAATTAAAGCTTTCTAAGCAGTTGTCGTTGAAAATAATCGTGTACGAAACGAGTTCTCGTTGACAGCTTCATGTATATAATTGAAACAGACATGAACCTTACAATAGGTAATATCCTCCCGTAGCCGTCAATCACGTCTCCCATTAAAAATCTACGCTTTAAAAGTGACACTGCGTGACGTATTTTTGATTATAAGGGGATCGATTATAAACTCAAGCCAACGAAACGCCAAGAGCCGAGAAATTTGCTGCAGCTATTAAAGAAAAAAAAATGAAATAGTCGAATACATCGGTATCGCTGGATAATTGGATAAACTGATCAGCGAATAAATCGAATTTCCAAGAATAACTAAAATACCGCGCGTGCAACTCCGGGGAAGGTAAAAATTTCGTTCGTGCGGTCTGCGTATCGCTTCATTATTGCTATTATTATTGTCGTCTGTTTGCAAATTAGCAAAGGTAAATCTGATGCAGACGCGGCCAGCTGGGCAAAATAGTCTCGCCAAACTAATCCAAGGGAAAATCGCGGCAGCTCCCTGTATCAATTACCGCGCCCAAGGTATTCTCAAGCTTTTATTAAGCGTAATATAATGTCACGCGATCCTTTAATTCACTGATCGGCTTACCCCGCGAGGAGGAGCCGCGCGACTGACTACCGAGATAAGAAAGTAAAAAGAAAGAAAAAGACCGAGCGACTCGAGGGGAATCTCGTACAAGTTGGCACTTTAATTAGTAATGCAACACGCGATCCTATAAATACAATACATATATATATATATATATATGTAGATAGAAGAGATACTCTGAGTTTTATTGCTGAATCGCGACTCGCTGTTCTGTCGGTACAAAATCTTGGGTGCAGCGATTCGGCAAAGCGACTAGTCATTAAACAATTACATCTCAGAGTGCAGTATATACTAGAGGCTGAAGCGATAGTCAGATTTCAAGCGCTGAAGCTTCTCCTCTTTTCTCGGCCCATCCTACATTCGGAATATCTTGCAGGAGTTTCCCCCCGTGTACTCACACACACACACACACACACACACACACATAAAAGCCAAGAGAAAGCAGGCTATGTATCTCTGGCAATTCTCCCCGAGATTGAGAGCGAGAAAAAGTAAAAGAGCGGAATCCGGTCCCTCTCTCGCGTGGAGCAAAGCGCAACGCCTAATCGTTTTGGCAACATTTCAAGGATATCGTCTATCTCCCTCTCGGCTCCGGGATTTATATAGACGAGAGTAAGGGGAGCCATTATACATCTTCCTCCGCGCGAGTATACACACACGGACACATATACAGATAGAAATACAGGTAGACGGGGCGAGAGCTTTTAGCGCCGAAACGCGATACAAGAGAATGTCTAATATCGCCCGGTAACTGCTCAGCTTCTTCTCCCCACCACGAATCCAGAAGTCAGAGGAGCATTTTCACGAGTACTTCGTATACGCGACACCGGGCCGACGTGCAATTTATATACGCGGACGCGTCAGCGGTACAACCGTTTCTTGTTTTTCTGTTTTTTCTTCGTCGATAATTGCGCGGCCGAGTGACCAATCGGCCGCTTTGATTGCCATTTTTTATTTCCGTATCGTTTATTCTGATCGTCGATCGCGGGAGAGAAAGAGAGAAAAAGAGAGAGAGAGAGAGAGAGAGAGAGAGAGAGACTGGATAATAGGTACTACAATAATACCCTGTGTAACTGCAGAGGGGCGCGAGTTTAAGCGAGTTGCAGCCCCTCGCCGAGAAAGCTTGTTTATTCCGCGATCGAACGTGATTAATGGATAATTCGTTCGCGTTCTCGTTCGACAAAGCAAAGAGAGAAGAGAGAGAGAAAAAAGAAACAGCCCCACGAAGAGAGAGAGAACGCGATCCTTTGTTCCGCCGTCTTGTTTCTCTTCCGTCTTTGGAAAATTGATGCTCGGAACGTGAGCGTGGTATAACACAACCAAACTATATACCCTCTCTTCTCTTCTCTCTGCGTTTTTCTTTTCTGTTTCTCTTTTTTTTTTATGTTTGTCGGTTGTACGCTCGATGAGCTGCGGATATATCCAAACTAAAGTGAAGGGCCAAGACCTTTGTTCCGTGATGAATACTATAAGGGACCCGAGTTGAACGAGCCCTCGTGTAAAAGTGCGTCTCCGTGTGCAGTCCACGTGTGCGAACATATAATAACAAGGGGGAAAGTGTGGAGCCTCGTGAACTTTGTCATCGTGTGCACTTTTCCGGCTTTCCCATATACTCATCCGTGGCGTATAAAAACGCCGAGGAAAACTTCGCCGTTTCATACCGAAGATTTTTAATTTAGAAATTCTACTGGATAGTATTGTATATAACAGTGGAAATTCACCTTTATTAAATTGCAGTTGGTAACTTACAGTTGCCACGAGATTAAATATTATAAGTTAGTGAAATTTTTTGTGCTTTAGCGAGATTCTTTGTAAGCATCTCGTATTTAAAATAAAACTACCGTGTATAGAAATATGTTTCCGAACGTATAAGCAGTCTTGGGTGAAAGAAGTCTTAATTTTAGTTTTCATCATCAGTCATATAAAGAAAACAACTGTATGTACCCGTTCATTGTTACAACAATTTACCGTAATTGAACGAACTCGTGTGTATAATATTATATATATATATTAAACTTTTCATTGAATTAACGTAGAAAAAAAAATGAAGGCAAGGAGCGCAAAACAAAGCAAACCTGCACAGCCAAATTATCCAAGTCTTTAGGATCGGGCAATTGAGTTTGTGCAGTTTCCTTCGTTATCCCCAGCGGTTGTCGTGATTGTACAAGTGGTGGTATGGCAGTATCGTGTGACTGGTTTCTCGCTTTCATTAATATAACGCGGGGCCGCGCAGCACTTTTTTTTTGTATTTTCGGCGCGCTGCTCGCACACAAAATAAAAGACGAAGAAGGAGACTTTGTCGCGAAAATTTAATTAAAACGCTTTTCGCGTGCGTCGAGAAAACGAACGGGTATAGTATAGGTACGGGGGCGGAGGGGGGGAGAGGGAATTAGCCGAGGGAATCCGCGGGCGTCAAACACGTACACGTTCAATTCTCCAGAAGCTCGCGAGAAATGTATAATCAAAGAGAGAGAGAGAGAGAGAGAGAGAGAGAGTGGAAATTTCAGGTCACTCTTCCATCGCTTTCGCTATAAGCAGAAAGTTGCGGTACTTGAAAGCCCGAGTGTCGCTTTAATGGGG
>UELV01000878.1:23983-37817 GCA_900490015.1 Megastigmus stigmatizans
AGTCTAAGGTCGTATATATAGAAGTGCGCGTGAGCTCCGCGAAATCACCGCGGGAGAAAAGGAGCTCGGGACACGCGCGCACGCGACGACGTTTCATTATTTCCCCTCCCTATCCTCCCGCGCTCGACTCTCGCGCCAGCTAAGGAATATAGATAGTCGCCGCACATAATATAAAAAGATAAAAGGAGAACCGACATCGACTGTCCGATATGCGCATCGGTAGATGAGGTTGCGACGTGCCGGGCGCCTAAATCGATCGAGTGCAGTAAAAAGCCGGTATAGCTCGCTGTATAAACACGTATATAGGGAAGAAAGATAAATAAATACAGCGCAGGCAAACGATGCGGGGGTCTAAATGATGCCGCTCGTCCAGCTGCCCATCGATCGAGCTAAGAACGCCGATGTTGGTCTGGAGGTTGCACGAGCAACGGCTGAGATGTAACGAGCGTGTGTGCAATCGGTGCGAGCTGATGAGCTACGCTTCTAACGAGTCCGAAGGTGTGCACCGATAAGTATAGGAGTATACGCGACCGCGTGCAGGAACTCTTTGAATGTATCGATAACGTCATAAGTCTTTGTAAGTAAATAAATTCGAGACATGATTAGGTGCACGTGCGTAAATCGCCCTCGCACAGCTACATCCCCGGTATATTATATATGTCACAATATGTTTCCGGTACACAGATCGGCCTGAGAAGAGGCGAGTGCGCGAGTGTATCGATATAGAGCGATAATAAATCCCGCCCTCGGCAGCTACCCCCCAACCGTTACAGCACACACATACACACGAGAGCGCAATCGGCGCGCATTATTTGCAATACGTATATACCAGCTCCTCTCTCTCTCTCTCTCTCTCTCCCTTTTGTCGCTCCCGAACCCCTTATCCAACTGTTGTCCCGAAGCCTGCCGCGTATATATCCTTCCCGCGCGAGCGTCGCTGCGCACACAATGCCCCCAATCGCAAGGGCCGTTTAACGGGAGTGCGCAATGACGCGTGCGATACCGTTCTGTCGCTCAGCTGCCCGCTGCCCCTCGCCCGTCTAGTAATACACACCCCGATGCAACAGCAGCAGCAGTAGCAGCAACAACGGCTACTACCTCGGCTGCAGCTTGTTAACGCTAGCCGAACATGTATATATTTATTCGTGAGCTCGTGTTCAAGGCTTTTTCCCCGATTACTTTATCCTTGCCCTGCTGCTGCTGCTGCTGCTCTTACCGTTTGCCCCATTCTCTCCCCCTCGCGTGTGCGGTATTGTATGTAGACGCGCGGTGCACTTAAAAAGCAGGAGGGGAGCGAAAAAAAAGTGCAAGGACTCGCGTGGAGGAATTGACTTTTTATGCCGGCTGCAGCTGCGATCGAGTGTGTTTGGCGTTTTGTTGGGCTGTAGACGCGCTCGCGATCTTACTCCTGAAAATCCATCCTGAGTTTCAATGGATCAGTGATGGTTAATTATACCGTCGATAAAACGTTTCATATATTTTAAATTAAATTTGAAACTCGTTCGCCGATGCATACTTCAGTTTATATACGCACACAGCTTAACAAGAGAGTCAATTATCGAAAATCGAAAACAAAAACTAATTGAATTAAAAAAAAACACTCGCGGCGATATTTTAATGAAAAAAAGGAAAAAAGGTGTGTATATATGACAACGCGAAAAGAGCTATATAAAAGAAGATAAATCACGCATCGTCAAGCTCTGTATGCACGACTAAGTCTCGAGGGGCCTCTCTCTTTCTCTCTCTGCATACCGACTGAGCGAATGGAATTTTTTTTTATTCGCTCGAAAAGTCAAAATCCCCGGCTAAAGAAGAATCGAAGCTCGGGCTAAAACCCGAACTTTGATACTACAAAGTCTCTCTCTCTCTCCCTCTCTCTCCCTGGCATTTCGAAAAGCCGAACAGGAAGGTAGAGAGAGGGAGAACGAGAGAAAGAAAGGTAAAGAGA
Source organism: Megastigmus stigmatizans (assembly GCA_900490015.1). Lineage (NCBI taxonomy): Eukaryota > Metazoa > Arthropoda > Insecta > Hymenoptera > Megastigmidae > Megastigmus > Megastigmus stigmatizans. Next base: position 25,932 of record UELV01000878.1, read on the forward strand.
GTATTGTGCAGCTGAACGATCGACGGGGCAGGAAAAAAGAGCGAACGAACGGCCTCGATATTCGTGCAACTGCGATAATGAAGAAGAGGCCAAAGTAACGCGTATCAGGCGACGAAAAAAGAACACGGCCCGACACACTGCGCACCACGGTATAGGGAGAAACGACGAAACGCGGACTCTCGAGCGCGAAAGAGTCGAACGATTCATGGCTGGAACATATATAGGCCGACGCTCTTCCCCCTGTCGATGCATTTACGAGGCGCGCGCGCTCTCTCTCTCTCTCTCTTCCTCTCACTCCTCTGCTTTTTTCGCTCATCCTTTATCTCCGATTCGCCGAGCTTCCGCGTGGCGCACACGCAAGAGCCGCTGCCGGCGCTGCACTGAACAATCGTTAAATCGAGATCGCTACTCGCGATCCTTTGAAATGCAAATGCGTCGCGCTCGCGCTAGCGCCAGTCTGGCCTCTCTTAAATCACGCGCGGCTCCTCCTCATTTTAAACTCTTCCATCTTTTTAGCCACTTTTTTTTTGCGCCGACGGAGAGCACGCAAAAAAGGGACAGAGAACGAGAGAGGGAGAGAGAGAGAGATTAGCCGTACTTTGCCGTTTCCCAGGCTTGGCTTGGCTTGGCTTGGCTTTTCTGCCGCGTGCGTGCGAGTAGCTACTTTTCACCGAGCATCGATGCTTCAAAGGTTATTGGGTTACGTCGAGTATTGTAGCGAGTTTTATGAGGCATTTGAAAATATAAAGACTTGAGAGCTGGAGAGAAGTAAAAGCTCTACTGTGTACTTAACACATATAACTAATATAAAAAAAGAAAAACAGATAAATTCAGAATGTTTAAGCACAAGCATGCTCGAGTCTCTTTTTCAGAAATACAAGTGAATAAACCAAATGATAAAACTAATATTGATTTAATCAAACTCGATAGCGTCCCGATATAAAATACTATTTATATTTGAAATGGAATAGAATAGATTTTCAAATGTATGCCATCTCTTTTTTTCACCAGTTGATCAAATCTTAAGCAGCTTTTCTGCATCGCAAATGAAACCCAAATAAAAACTATTCGTCATCTTTTGTTAGAATGGATCCGAAACAATGAATTCTAGTCAAAAAATTGCAACGATTTCAAAAGATTGAATTTCAAATCGATAAAGATTCATAATTATTGTGTCATAACCGATCGCGAACGTATATACAGACCAAGTCCCAGTAACTGCTTAGCCAAGCATTAAGCCAATGCACACGGAGCGGAGCGCAGCAAGTCCCAAACTTGCCATTTAGCTGGGCTCTATACAGTTATATCGAATGCTAAGCAAAAGTAGCAGAGGCTCCGCGAGCAGCAGCGAAGTAACGACCTTTTCTCCCAAGCTCTACACACCATCCATATCCCCCATCTCGATCGTGTAGGCGCATTCGCACACGCGGGCAAATAAAGTCGGCTAGACGTCGCACTAGCTCCCAGTACCTACATATATATATATATATATATATATGCTACGCCCGCGAGTGTGAATACCTTACGTAGTCCAGAGTAGAAAGTTATATCTACGTATGCGCGTGTGCGTGTATGTGTGCAGGTTCTCTCTTTGTCACGCTAATGTGGTCGGAGCACGTGATAGCAAAATCGCCGATCGGTTTTGCGCCCCCAGTGTATATATACTCGGGGTGGCGAGGGGATGGGGCGGTTATACGATCAATCTGCAAAGGGCGAGTGCGCGCACCGCACCGAGACCGGGACGCCAAAGAAGAGAATAAGAAGAAGAGGAGGTGGAGGAGGAGGAAGAAGCCAAAGGGATCGCGCGCGCAAAGCTTATAGGTGGTGTACGTGGTGGCGCCTGAACGGCGGACAAAAGACGTCGCGCGCTTGCACCGCATTAAAGCCACCGAGACATGTAAGATCGCATGCGCTTCTCTCTCCCTCCTCCGGCTTACCTCATTCTATATATATCCGACTCTCTTCAGCTCTGCTCTTTGCAATAGATAGCTTTTTTCCGCAAACCGTGGCTCTTCTCTCGCTCGCTCGCGACCATGCGCGCGACCTTTCTCTCTCGCTCTCTCTCTCTCTAGTATAGCCGTTTACCGTCATTTCGTATTATATAGGATCTCGCCTGCGTCGCTGGCACTTTTTCACGCGCCACTCGTTTTACCCTTTTATACCCGCTGGAATACCCGAAACTTATATGTACGTGCAGTCACATTCATCCCTTAAATTCTCTCTCTCTCTCTCTCTCTCGCACCTACTTCCCTTTTTTTCCTCCCTCTCTCTTTCTGTCTTTCTCGCGTGTCCAAGTCAAGCTCGCACTCTGGTACTGTTACTTTTCGCCTCTACGAAATCGCGGTACTGTATAGGATTTTTACGACGACGTTCGCCTTTTTTGCCTTGGCTTTAATTTTTTCGGGAAACGCGCGCCCATACCCTCTTCGCTTTATTTTGCCGTTGCCTTCTTTACTGTCAAAATTTTCTCTTTCCAGTATCACGAGCTTCGCCGCTGTGGACAACTCGTGCAGCTGAATCATTTTAAGGATCAGGGTAATAAAAAATAATGCAGGAACAGCGAGACGAAAATGTTTAGAATGGAATTGTTATAGCGAGAAATTTATTTGTGCATCAACCAACTGGTTTTTTTTTGGGGAACAATGCTCAGCGGAATAATGGTGAGGTACAACTAAATAGCAAAAAAAACAAGAGCACACACAACTCGGCGGCCCTCGCTCGTGAGTTGCGACTCGCGGGCCACCTACGGAGCAGTAAATTTCATTTCGGATCACTCGCGTCAATCTGCAAATTATAACGACTTTTATAACGAGTACGCGCGTGTGAATTCCGCTTTACAAATTAATTTGCAGAAGCAACGGGAATCGATTATACAAAAATAATAGTCCTCTAGTCCCGACGAGTCCATAAGAACGGCGCGACGATTGTTTGGAACCTCGTTCCTCATTACGACGGCGAAATCATTGCCTAGTGTCGCCACCCTCATTCTATTCCATATATATAGTCTAACATCGAAATTTGACGGGAAACGATTTAACCAATAGATGAAAAAACGTTGATGAAATCACGATATTATACGGTATTGTACGACTACGACGATTCATTTACTTTTTACAAATGCTGAACATTACTGCGTTAACGGTAGAAAAAGGAGAACGAAAGGCAATCATCGAAATGAATATATATATATATGAGTGTCAGAGTCTCAATTGCAGCTTAATCCCTGACAGTCTTGAATTATTTACAAGACGGCTGTGTATACGCGATACAATTTCGATCATGAATAAGTATTAGTTACTTTCGCCGCGGCTGCGTACCTTCCATTTAATTTTCCTCTCCTTCTTTTCCTTCGCTCGGCGGCCGCAGCCAGGCGAAAAACTTGAAAGGAGGTATAAGTACTGGGGTAAAAAAAAAGAAGAGAAAAGTCGATCGAAACGCGGCTTATAGATTCGACCTCGAAATATACGCGTGTATAATGTGTGTACAGTCAAGTATCTCGGCGCGTATATATTCCTCCATTAATTGATTCACTCTTACGATCTACCTATACATTCTTGGAACATTTAACAGTCTTTGCGTACTTTAGAAATCTTTGGTTTTTTTTATTTTCTTTTTGTTATTCAACGCCCGACAGCGATCGCTTCGCTTGCGCGCTTGCAAATCACGCTCGACAATCATCTTTTCCTGTACAAGAGACGCTCTCGTACAGCAACAGCAGCAACAACAAAAGGCCAGACAGAAAGGCACGGCACATCAGCGGCGCACAGTTGAAGCCGCCTATCGATATTTCAATCTCTCTCTGTCTGGGCTTCTCGCTCTGCTCTGCACATGCCGCATACGAACACACAGCCACACATCCATCCATACGCAGCCCACACTTTCGCACACACACACACACACACACACACACACACATACAGAGCTCAGCTACATACCTCTGGCGTACCAATTCTCGCTCTCTCTCACTCTCTCTCTCGGTACACGCTTGATGCTTTCACCACCGAAACAATGAGACATTGTCAAACGACGTCTCTCCCCGTTCCTACGACGACTCGTTGCACGCGTCATTGAACATCACCTATACACACTACAAGTGAAGTGCCATAGAGAATATCCGGCTTGAGCACGAACAGGAAACTGCACGGATTTCCTCCTTCTCCGCTATGTATACCTCCGCTTCCGTCTCTCTTCGGTTCTTCTTCTTCTTCCTCTTCTTCGTCTACTTCTTCTTCTTCTTCCTCTTCCTATTCTGGCGGGGACTGCATACATGTACAGATGCTCCGACTGAAGCCGCGCACACGTCTCATCGAATCCCGTCCCTCGCGTCACGCACATCGCGAACTGGCCATCATCACACGCACTGCAAACAAGTGTCCAAAAATAACCGGTATACAAGATCCGTCCGTCACGCGCACAAGCACACAATAACTCGCAGTCGAGCCGATTAATCGCAGGACCATCGATGGTGATCCTCTTGTCATCGCGCGGCGCGTCGAAGCGACGAGCAGGTCGGCATTGCCTAGACGTCCGTCCCGGTACCCTCCTGGTAGCCCTCGTCCGGCGAGCTGCGCGTCGAGCCTAGGACGCGCTTGAGCGCCGAGACCGGCGGCAGGACCGGTACCCCCTTCTGCCAGACGCGGATCTGCTTGGCACCCGGTGGGAAGGACTCCTGGACCTGCTGCTGCTGCTGTTGCTGTTGCTGGTGCTGCTGGTGGTGCTGCTGCTGCTGTTGATGATGCTGCTGCTGCTGCTGCTGGTGGTGGTGGTTCGGAAGCATCGGGAGCATCGCCCCCACATGGGCCGTTGACATCGGAGGCTCGTTCGAGGCGTAGGGATTGACCGAGACCGAGGGCCTGCAGACCACCTCTCGGTTCTGGGCCTCCCACTCCCTGCTGAGACACTCGGAGTAGAGGAGCTTGCCCTCGTCCATGTCGACGACCCGGCTGTACTCGCCGCTGGTGGCGTAGCCCAAGGGCAGACCGGCCTCCTCGCTGGAGCCCCGCCTCGTGTCCCGGATGAGGTCCGGGTTGTCGATGGGCATGAGCGAGGCCTGGGACGAGTAGCAGGGACCCACCGCGATCACCGACTGCTGCTGGATCCTCGTCGCGGCGACGGCTGCGGCTGCGGCCGCGGCGTCCTCGTAGCCCCGGTTGATCAGGTAGTCGTGGTTCTCGGAGACGAGGTTGGCGGTCGATCGTTGGACGTAGCTGTGGTTCAGGAGGGCGCCCGGCATCCCGGACTTGGCCGACTCGTTGAAGCTCGTCGTCTCGATCTCGTCGGGCTTACGCCGGCTAACCGTCGACGTGGCCGACTGCGTGTTGTTCTGCTCCTGGTTGCTGCTGTTGCAACCGTCCAGCGGCAGATTATCCGAGCCCGGCGCTGGACTCTTCACGTCCTTCTGGGGCATCCGCCTCAGGCGCACGAACAGCACCATGATCGTCAGCAGGATGAAGAGGATGAGAACGAGGAGGGCGGCCGATATGCCGGCGATCTGGCCGGAGCCGAGAGTCGACATGCCCGCCGTGCGCAGGGAGACGTGGAGCGTGAAGTTGGCCTCGACGCTGCCGGCCGGGTTCTCCGCGATGCAGAAGAAGTTGGAGGAGTCGGTCTCCTGCGCGTTGGTCAGGACGAGGGTGCTGCGCTTGCGGAAGGAGGCGCCCTCCTCGTAAATCAGGATCTTCTGATAGCTGTTGACGGCCGAGTGATTGGTGTAGAGCTTTCCGTTCCAGATCCACTTGATTTTGGCGGGCGGCACCGACGTCACCGTGCACACTATGCTCGCGTTCTCCCCTATCGTCGCCTCGGCGTACCGGCTGACGATCAGCATGACCGGCGGACAGGCAAAGTCGTCGAAGGTCAGCTCGGAGAAGGACTTGTTGGCCAGATGATCGGGTCTGGAGCAGATCGGTGCGATCGGCGTCGGGAGATTCTGCTTGACCAGCCAGGACTTCATCTCGCGCAGATGACAATCGCAGACCCAGGGATTCTCGTGCAGCTCGATGCTCCTGAGCTTGTTCAACGGCTCGAAGGTCCCGCGATTGAGGGTCGAGATCTGATTGTGGTTCAGCTTGAGGCTCTCGAGCATCTCGAGGCCCTGAAAGCTCTTGGCAGCCAATTCGATCAGCGCCGTGCTGGAGAGATCGAGCTTGACGAGGTTCGGGGTCTCCTTGAACGCAAATGCTGGAATCTTGCCGAGGGGATTGTGGGCGAGCACGAGATCCCTAAGGAAGGGGGTGTCGGCGAAACTGACGCTCGGCACCGAGCTCAGCTTGTTGTGGCTGAGATCGAGCTCGACGAGATTCGTGAGTCCGGCCAGGGCGTTCTGTTCGATCACGTCGATCCGACAGCTACGCAAATAGAGCCGCTGCAGATTGGTCAGTCGCACTATGATGAAGATGTTGTTGGTCAGGGCCTTAATGTCGTTCTCGCTGGCGTCGAGCACCTGGGTCTCCGGATCGATGGCGTCGGGCACGGTCGTGAGCGCGCGGCCCTTGCACTCTACCGTCCGCTTACCACTTTTCCACTTACACGTACACACATCCGCGCACTTGTCGCCCGTCGCCTGTCCGAGGCTCGTCGACCAAGCCATTACCAGGCAAAGGAGCAACGTCACCCGCACGTACAGATGCATCATCATCATCTCTTCGGTCTTTCTTCGCGTTCTCGTTTATTACTGGATCGCCACCTCTTACCCTACGGCACTGTGTCGTCTTTGTGAAGCGCGCGCCGCTCAATGCTCAAGGTATTCGTGTTTGGTCCACCTCTTGGAGAAGAAGCGTCCCTCGTGTCCGAGCTGGCTGCAGAACGAGTATCCAACAGTCATGACGCTCGGCTTCTTTTTCCTCCAGTCTCCAGGATCAGAGGATCATCGAGCGCAACGGCAAGGCAGTGGAAGTTACACCTTGGTCTTCCTCCTCGGCCGCCCCACGGCCTAATCCCTTGGCGACTTGCCACGCGTGAACTGATTATGCAAACAAGAGGCAGAGCAGGATTAGGTAGTGGCTCGGTCATTCGTACAAAGTCGACGAGAGACGAAGACGGGGTCAGGCGTCGTGGCTCCTAGTCCTCTTGGGCCCTCTTCTCCCTTATTCTCTTGTCTCCGACAGCTCCGACAGTACGTGCTGAAGCCGAGGCAGGTGAACGGAATTGCGCCTCTCCAGAGCGAGGCACTGTAGCAGCGGCAGCTCTTTGCTCCCAATTCGCTCGACCTACATGCGGACCGTACGACGACGATGACGACGGCGGCGGCAGCGGCGGCGGCGGTGGTGGTGATTTTCATCCACACTGGGCTTCGTTCTCTTGGCGTCTCTCTCTCTCTCTCTCTCTCTCTTTTTCTCTGCTCTTCCGCTTCCGAGCTCGTGTAGATCCGTGCACTCGCCTCTCAGAGAAACCTCGGTTGTTCCGCACTGTCACGAACGTACATTGCACTCCGTGCTCGCCAGTCTCTCTCCCTCTCTCTCTCTTTCGCTATGTCATCGGAGAGTAAGACGAGGAGGCACGTACACCTACGCGGTAGACACGGACACACTTGCAGCTACGTACACATAGAGCTTGGATGTGTGGGGATGGTGTGCGCAAGGAGCACGAGCGCCAGCGCGCGCGCGAGAGAGAGAGAGGGCCACTGCACGGTCGAACTCACTCTTACGTAAAGCAAGCGAATAAGCTCGCCGTGGACGTATCGGATGCAGGAGGAGCTGGCCCTCGATCCTCGGGCTCTAAACACTGAGTCTATTGCTTATCGGGGTCGAGAGAGAGAGAGAGAACGCGTTCTCGAAAGGTGGCACTTGGACGGGATCGACGACACCGCAGCGCTTATACCCCACCTCGTTGGCTCGTTCGCTCACTCTCGCTCACTCTCGCGTATATAGACGAAATACGGGGTGCAGGAGGGTACGGATGCACACGGCGACTCTGGCGCCAGCGGCAGCTGCGCGCACACACACAGACACAGACACACGGAGGAGGTGAAGCCACGAGAAGAAGAGATCGACGGCACTGATATATATCAACACACTCGCGCGCGCAGCAAAGGAACACTCGGGGCGGCAGTGACAAAATGGAAACCACGGACTGGTCGGCCGATGTGGGTTTGTCCCAGAGATTCAGCAGGAGACTACAGGAGAAGCGACTGTCTGCCCCTTTTTTCCTTTTCTCGGCTAGAAATTCGTATTTCGTCTGACTCTGCGCACTGCCTATACCGGTCGCTCTCGCTTTACGCGTATAACAACAGAGACACAGAACTGACTGCACTGAACACTCGAGGCGCTCCTATGACGATCCGCTCGAGTGCTGCTGAGCTTTTATTCGCGGCGAATCCTATATACTCTTCAGCTCTCTGTCTCCCTCTCTCTCTCTCTCTGTCTGTCTCCCACCGATGGCGTCAGCTGAAACCGCCCACAAAGAGCACAATATATCCGCGATCCAAGACGAATGCACTGCACCGCCGCGCTCCGCGCACAATAGCGTTGGAGCGAGAATGAACTCGCGCTCGCGTCGGAGGGTTGCGACGACACGCGCGCACGCACACTCGCACACGACACGGTCGCTCTGTCTCTCTGTACGGTCTCTCTCTCTCTCTCTCACTCTATCTACTGCTGCTGGCTGATGTAGGTAGAGTGACACGGAGGGAGGGGGGCTGGGGCGAGCGAGGACGCGACGCCCTGCTGGTGGTGCTGGTGCTGCGCTGCTGCACTCTCGCCGCTCACACGTAACGCTCTATATCGGGGCTGGCGGCTCTGCTGGCTGAGGGAACGGCCACACCGCTGCTGCTTCTCGCGAACTTCGGGGGTAACGGGGAAGCCTGAGGGAACGAGAGAGGTAGCGCAGAACGGCTCCGCGCACCCAGAAGCGGCGGCATCGGTCAGAGCGAAGCTTCGACCAAGAGCGCGCGCGCGCGACAGAGACGGAGAGTGGTAAACGCCGGCGCAAAGTAGGGCGCACCCTTCTTCGCTATCCCCGTTTCTCCCTCTATCTCTCTCTCTCCCTCTCGCGCTCGCTTCTCCATTTCTACCCTAGTATCCCATCTCGCTCCCCTGCACGTTCGCTCGCCCTGCACCTGTCTCAGTCTCTCTCTCTCTCTCTCTCTCTCATCTCTCCCCACTTTTCGCTTTCATCCCCCATCTCGCTCCCCGTGCATAGCCCGCGCTTCATCCGTCTTTGTCTCTCTCCCTCTCGTTCGCACGCGCGCGCGCTTGTGTGTGTATGCGCGTGACGTGTGTGTGTGTACCAGAGGGGAAAAGCAAAGTGAGGGGGAGAATTGGTGTGTCGTTGGCTCGGCGCGCGGGCGCACTGCTCGCGTCCCCTAGCTTTTCTCTACATCCCCACGTCTCTCTCTCTCTCTCTCTCTCTCTCTCGCTCTTTCTCGCTCCTTCTCGCTCCTTCTCACACTTCCATATAGGCAGTCTATAGTGTACTTTCCCCTCTTACCAAACTTTCAAAGAGTAAAAGAGATAGATAGAGAGGGGAGGTGGAACGGGAGACGGCGGACGGTCGACGGGGGTCGGGGGGTGAAGCCGAGGTAAGAGAGGGGGAGAAGTGTAGGACGACCACCACCATGGCACCTTTCTGTGGTATATGGACGATGCGAGCGACGCCGACGTTCGCCACCCAAGTCGAGATCGTTCTTTCTTTCTTCCTCCCTCGCTCGCTCGCTCGCTATCGTTCGTTCGCTCTCCGTCTCGCTTCTTCCTATCTCGCTCTCTGGTGGAAAGTGGTATAAGCCAGCGACTGCAGTGCCAGTAGCGCCAGCCTAACTCTCTCTGCCTCCCTCCCACCCCTCCGAAAAGCGAACGAACGAAACGAGCACGCGCATCGCACCCCAGCTGGACTAGCTATCGAATCCTACTCTCCTGCACGTATTCTCGCACACACACACACACACACGTATACTGGCTACGACTTAAATAACCCCCCCCCCCTTTGTGTGTGTGTGTATGTGTGTGTGCACTTGAGCTCTACCCGAGAGTATAATTGCGCATCTTTACGATAGATATATTGGATGAACTGAGATGAATCTGGAGTCGAAACAATCGCTGCTTGCCGCGAATCGCGACGTTTCGCCTTTCGAAAATCTTTCGCTGACCCGTTTCCGAGCTCTGCTGTCTTTCCTCGGAACCAAAGTAGACGGGCGTGTTAAACTTTCGAGTCGTGTGCAGAAGCGACTATTCCACTTTCTTGGATCTTTACATACGATCATATCGCCAGCGTCCGGCTCTATCACTTTAATGAAAAAGCAATTTATTATTTAAAGTTCAAGCGACTGTATCGCGTATACCGCTAAGCGGCACTCGATATTACTCCTAATTGGTAATGTCAAAATGGTGAAAGTTTCCGATGTGCGGACAATTTAAATGCATTAATATAGCTAGCATCGTTGTCTGAACGATAATCGCAATCAAATTTAATCACATTAGTTATGCTCGTGCAGTCTTATCGATTTTAAACTATTAACTAAGTTTATTATTTGATTATTTTCTATATGGGCCATTCGCATATTATTTACATATAAATAGATGACTTATTATTCGCAACTACCGAACTGTTGATATTTTCGTTGCACATTGTTTTTTAAACATCGTGCAATATAACTTACAACCTCTTGTTAATAGATAAACAAATTAAAAGTTAATAAATAATGTAGGAAGACATCGTACAAAATAGAAACACAGTAATATCCACATGCATATATTTATAATGCAAGTAGAATTAGTTCTAATTCGAGTAACCCGAATCGTTGTAACATTTTCGCGAAATGCTCTAGATATTCTCGACGAAGCACTTTCATATACCGACCGAAACTCAAAGTATAATTATTACATCGTGTACTACAATCCAACTACCTTTGCAAGATTTTTATACTATACAGTTAGCATTTTGTCCCTCTAATTGCTCGAATTCGAATAAATGACACACCAGTCCTACCAAGCCGCAGGTCAACTCTGAAACCTACTGCAAAAGATGCGAGACTCCTCAAATTAATTCTCTACGAGCTCTATTCAAATTTTGATAGGCATTTTCAAAATTTCAGCATGTACACGGACTAAAAAATATTCGTCGTATAACCATATGAACTTTTTGTCAGAGGTAGTGAGCCCGAGTACACGTACGTAATGACGTTTTATCCCACGCATACTTGTATTTATTATTTATATAATACAAATAGCGCATGGGAAAACTCATTGCTTCACAGAGCCCCAGTTTTCGACGCATATTTTCATGAGCATTTCACTGGGAAATAAAGTCGTAAATAACTGAATTCGATGGAGGAGGAGTCTTTGGTGCAGAGAAAAAAATATGCCTGTAAAAGGGTCAGCAGCTGCCCTGTACTAAAACACCTACATACACACGGTAGAATATGTTTCCACGACAAAAGTCGAGCCTACGGAATAAAAGAAAAACACACATAGCGATGGCCAGTCTGAATTCCCGACTATCCATAACGGGCGCGCGCAAATTTACGATTTCCTATTGCCGTCAAGTCGAAAGAGCAAAATAGAGAGAGAGAGAGAGCGAACGAAAGAGATAGAGGGACAAACCCCCCGGCAGATTTTGTTTTATACGCTCGGACATATATATATATAGAGGACTTTGTCGCCATCGAGGCATGCAAACGCGCACGCGACCGACTCGAGCCCCGAGTGTTGGTGCATATTCCGCACACATTCGCTTATACTTATCTATACGTGTGGGTATAAAGCACGTTAGGGTACAAAATCGAAAGAACGAGAGAGTGAGAGAGAGGAGGTGGGAAGAGGGGAGCAGGCCACTTCCGCCCGAAAGCGTACAGGCGAACGAACGAGCCTGCAAGCCATACATACACGCGCACATACTCACACACACACACACACACACACACACACACACACACACACACACACACACACACAC
>UELV01000914.1:0-12673 GCA_900490015.1 Megastigmus stigmatizans
AATTCAAAATACTGCAAAATAGTGCAATCGATGTTCAAATAATACGGGAAATTTTTTTTAATGATCGTATGTATGTGTGTGTGTGTATTGTATTATACATGCCATTAACTAAATATGTAAAGATAGGAACTAATTTTTCGAAAAAAAAGCTCTGCAACAATCTCGGTAATGATATAAATATTACGTGGTTCAAGTTAGATTAAATTACATCCACAATTCGCAGACATTTTTGTAGTCGAAAATTTAGTTCGTAATTCACAAAAATTTTTATCTCCGGACATGTACTGTTTGTGTGCGTTTATGCTTCGGCTGCAATGGCAGTTTATTCAACAAATCGTGCCGGAAATTCAGCGAATTTCAGCAGGTGAATATTTTCAGCTGGGTAAATAAATAATTTACACGGTGCTTAAAAAAATTACGTGATTTTAAAAAATTACGTTATTTTAAAAAATCACGTGCCGATTTGAGACAAAAAATCATATAATTAAATCATGTTATAAAATCTCGTGATTTTATTACATGATTTTATCACGTGATTTGATCACGTGATTTTTTTCAATAGGGGTTACTTCTTTATTCTTTGTTCGCGCGCTTCGTATTATAGGTGTCTCAGTTGTCCGAAAGAGTAGAAGCAGAAGTATACCTTCGTAAAATCATAATTTTATATCGCATTTATATCCCAGACGCTTATGTGAATCAGTGCTAGATTTTGTATTTAGAATATCTGTTTGAGGTACAGTATTAATATATTCATTACAATTAAGCGTTAATAGTTTCTATGCATCGTTTCATTTTTTTTTTTGCAGATAATACTGTATAACATGTCTAAACGAGGTCCTTATTCATCATATTATGAGCCAGGTTCTGAAAAATCTGTGCCTCGCACTACAGAAATCGTAGGATGTTTGACGAGAAAAGAAAAGTTGAATTTGGTCTACAAGTCTTATGTAATGAAAATGTTCCTGATAAAACAGTAAGTAAAACTCAGTATAAAATAATTGTAAAATAACCTTTATTAAAACCTATACCTATTTACTTTTCATTATTATTAAAATATGATGTATACTAGTACAATACTTTTAAAAAATTGTTTGTAATAATTATTTAAAATTAATTAGAAGTTTGTAAAAAAAGTTATAGAATAAGAGAAAATTAAATAAAATTAATAAGCTAAAAGACAGAATTTTAATTATCAAATTTTAATATTATATAATTAATGTAAAAAGAACTAAAATTAAACTAATAAAATAAATAATTATAAAACTAATATTTATTTTTATTATCCTATTGTCTATAGGAAGATGTGGTTTCTGGTGATGTAAATACAGAACCGAGAACAGAATTTCATATACCAACTTCTATAATAGACCAACATGATGTCTTTAATGACATATTTTCGAGTTCTGATTATGTATCAGAATCATATGTAAGTATCAACTTTATTAAGATTCATGAACATATCTGTATTTTAGAGAACAAAGTTACCTCATAAAAGATACTTACTGCCTCCTCGAGTTAAAGTCAGTTTTCAATTTTTTTTTTGTAACTTATAAGTTCGATAAGACAATATACTATATTAATAACAATTTAGAAATGTCATCCATTCTTTTGGGGACGGTGGGACGTCACGGGCATCCGAACTTTAAATTAAGATTATTTTAAAAATTGATAGATTCGAATTATAAATAAAATTACAATAAATTGATAATACTATTAAGAAACTGGATTGACCACAAAAATATTATATCGAGAAATATTTTTTAATATAAAATTGAAAATTTAAAGCGCTCAGAAATGCGCTATGTGCCCCACTACTCACTAGTGGGGCATAGGTGGCTAGGAGGGTGAGGCACGAGTAGCATAGGCTATAATGGATAATGTGAGCTTACCATTATATTTATGATTTTATCATTTAACAATAAGTGATAATTATTTATAACGTTAAATACATATGTAATGTAACAGCGTGGAACGCGCGTTGAATTCCACGCGCGCGGAAGAACGAGGCAGAAGGCGGAGAGGAAGCGGCCGTATTGTCTTCTTCTCTCCGGCCGAACGCCACGTGCTCCGCGCTCGCTCCCGCGTGGGCGTTATTTTATCGAGTGCACGAGAGTGACTGTGCGCAGTGGTGGAGGCAAGAAGCCCCCCCTCCATCTACACTGAACGAGCCACCCAGGACCGAAACCTGCAGCCGGAGAGCCCGAGGGGGAGAACGGGCAGCTGCAGCAACCCGGCGTCGGCACGCGAGCCAAGCGAAAGAGAGAGAGAGAGAGAGAGAGGGAGTCTAACGTTCGAAAAGTAAGTGCGACTTCTTTTTCTCGCGGACGACTAGCCCGTCGTAAAAGCCAGTGTGGCCGACGGTGACGCGATCGAACCAGGTTACTCGTCGAAGAGTAACCTGTCGGAAAAGTGGCGTTCGAGCTTGTAAGCCGCGAGTCGAAACTCGCGGCAACTCCGGAAAAACGCATCCGAATTCGAAGTCGGCCCGTTCGTCGTTTCGAATTTATATTTGAAAGTGTATTCTTGAATTGTTTCTCCAATCGGTTGGAGCTGTATTAGAATCACTTTGATCTAAATATATTTCTGTTTATTTAATTTAACTGAGTGAGTATCATTTCGTGACCTTACTCGTTTTCCTTTTCCCCGTCCGAGCGAATACCGCCCTCGCCGATCGTGGTGAGCTGGCCGGCAGCGAAGGCTAGGAAAGCCAACCGCGTTTTCGCGTCCTTTTACAGGTACAGAATAAACACGAGAGAGACAGCGAGAGCAGCTGTCTCTCACACGAGAAAAGCCGAGAATAAAACCTCTCAGCGTTGATAGCGGGGTCCGGCATTGTACGGAGGTGCGATTGCATAAGCGGCTAACGTCCGCCCGCACCTCCTACCGCATCGTGGGATCACGGCAGCACATCCTCCCGCCAGGGCAAGTCGCCATGGCCATTGCGCGAATAGCAAGACTGAACCCCGTTACAACTGGCGCCCCAAAACGTGTGGGAAACCGCGGGGAAAAGTAGAGAAAATAATAGATAAATTAATAAATTGAATTCAATAAATGGAGAAGCACTCGCGAACGGGCCGAGAAAATCAAAGTTCTTTGAAAGTTTTTTAAACTTTTCAAGGTCAAGATACCTCTAAACTGCAGCGTTGAAATTTTCTTTTAATGGCTCAATTGATTTGTATCAGCGGAGTGCGTTTTGTGGTGATCTTAAGCATGACTTTGCCGATGAACTTCAAGGTCAAAATTTTGATTTTACTCGAAACCTTCTTATTTGATGTCAGCCATCTAAAGTGATTTTTTCAAAAAAATAGTTATAACTTTTTAAAATCGATTTCTATATTTATTGTGGCAACGGCATTTGAAAGATAAGACTTTTCTATTGATTATAATCAATAATATTGATTAAAAAACTGTAACCCTTTACGTAGATTGTAAAATTTATGAATATATACACTTTTCAAAAAAGTTATTAATAATTATTAATAACTTTTTAAAATTTATGAATATATATTTTACAATCTACGTAAAGTGTTACAGTTTTTTAATAGCATGTTTTAACAATACAATAACTATAAGTTCTCTTTGCCATATACATGGGATAAAATGAATGTTCTTTTCAAGTAATTCAGTAACAATAATACTTAACAATTATTCTCTATTTACTAGAATAAATTTGTATGTAAAATTAAAAAAAAGCTATTGTACTACAAACTTCTTTAGCATCACTTTACCCTAACTTCATCACGCTTAATCACGCTCCTCCCTTCTCTCCTCCATATGAACCTTGACCCTCTTCAACCTACATCTTCTACCACCATACGTTCTTCCTTATTCCCTCTTCGTCCCTCAATCATACTTTCCCTTTCGCCATCCCCTTCTCACCCATTCTTCCTCTCTTTTAATCGGCTTTCCTCACAGCAATCCCCACTCTACGTCCGCCACTTTCGCTCAGCATCCAATACTCTCCCTTACCCTCTTCCTGTCTCATCAATCCTCCTTCCTCCTTCCATCGCTCTCTCTTACTCTCACCACTATCAATCCACCTGTCACCTTCCCTCTGTCTCCCCACCACCTTCCTCTTCCCTTTATCTTCTGCCACTACCCCCTCTCGACTCCTGTTCACCACTCTCCTTTCCGATCCTTTCACCTCTCTCTCTCGCTCTTTCCCTCTCACTACACCTGCCTCCCCCTCTCCCCCTGCTCCACCGTATCCTCTCCCCCTGCCATTTACACACACTTCCTCCTATCCCTCCCCATCCACTCTCTCCAACCCCTAGCTGTACCCCTATACCCGCTCCCTCTCTCCCCTGCCCCTTTCTCCCTCTCTATTTCTCTCCCGCACCCCTCCCTATGTCCCTCTATCCCTCTACCCCTCTCTCTTCCATCCCCTTTACCCCTCTCTCTATCCCTACATCCTCCTGCCTCTCTCCCCTTCCCATTTCTCCCTCTCTCTTTCTCCCCCCTTTCTCTCACAATCTTTCCCTCCTCCACTCTCTTTCGACATATATTCTCACAAAGATATAATAAAAGGAATTTCAACGAAAGAATAAATATATTAATAGAAATCATGTTTACCTGAGATGAACCTGCATCATTATCTTTACTTATTTGTGATATTAATTTCATATTTTAATCACATAACTTAGATCGCTTCTGTAAAATTTCATCGACTGGTTCTCCATCAACATTTTTATTTTTTTTTGTATCCTTCGATGGATTATGTGTTACCCAATTGGGGCTTAAAACTTTTTGTTTAATATTTCTTCTCTGTTCTTTATTCACTTGACTTAAAACACAACCTTCTAAGGTATTTTGTTGTTCTCGAATATCTGACCATTCTAAAATAATGAAGCAAAGCTTACAAAGAGAAATATATCTGTGGTTACCCAGAATTAAATTATGACAGCATATTTTACATTTCTGGATAACCGTACAGACACATTTTAATAAACTATAAACACCTCCAATGGCCAATGGCCAAAAAATGGCACTTACAGCGTGTTCTGTAAAATCAACTGTTTTTAATTTTTTTTAACGTGTGTGATACGCCACTCGTCCAGGGTCCAAGGGTCGACCTGCAATCCCTACTACTACAGCTATATAACACCATACTAAACCCTACGAGGTTTCCTGGTCGCACACTAGGAAAACCAATGACTGTTCGTCGCCTATAATTTGTTTGAGGCGCCAGACACACTCGTGTCAGGCGACGAATGCTCCACTTTACCCGGCTAAATCCAATCCAAAGAAAGGAAGCGAAACTCTCTTCCAGAGGAGATTCCGTCGAGCGACTCGGTGGAAACGCCCGAGCCCCGTTGCGCTCGTCACCTTGATTTCCCGCTGCTCTGCCTCTCGTCCCTCCTGTCGTCGCTTTCCGAACGTGGCTCGTCACGAGAATAATAATTTAATATATGAATATAATAGGAGGAGGCAATGGGCAAACTCGTAATAGCGACTAAATAGAATTTAATTGTAACAGCAGATAACAATTTATTGCCTACAAGCGTACATGCTAAATCGCGTCTGTGAATAGATCTTCGCGTTGCGCAGTTTGTTTTCGCCACGAGGCTCGCGCTACAACCTGCACCGTCACCAGTTACTTCCGCGGTCGCGAATGAATTTAATTAACATGCCAGAGAACCCGTGCTCCCGCAGCAAACACACCACTCAGCAACTACGTCGCCCGTCGCCAGAATAGTCGCAGATAATCGCGGGCACTTGTCACCGTTCGCGCACCGATACAAATATTGCGACTCACCTTCTCGTCAGGTTGCTCGACAACCGAGAACAATGGCGCCTGTCCGGCCCACACACCGCCGTAAAACCTGGTCGACTCAAACACCCTCCAAAAAATCCTTCTCCTCTCTCAACTCTCGATGATACTCCTCTCGTCGCTGCTACTGGGTTCGTGTCGCTGGTTACGGTTTGTATGGCTCTCGTCGCTAAGTGTCTCCACACAAATCTCTATAATGCTGCTAGGCGGGATAATTTGCTTCTAGAATCACAATCGCGTGTTGCTACTTCCAACTCTAGACGGCAAGTGTCTTCTTTTCGGAAGCTCACTTGTCGCCTCCGTCTTCTTCCAGTCTTCTCTCTTCGTCGCACTCGTTCAAAGTCTATACTTGTCTCCATCGCTCCCATAGTCGTTGTCAGGTCCAAAATTCCACTCACGTAGTTCGAAATTTGACTCACTTATTCCTTTTTGGCAAACCTAGAGGCACTTTCCCTCACTTCTCTCGTAATTAGTATGGTCATAATCGCTGATTGGATCCTGAGGCTGACCTAGCTTCTTATCTGGGTCATCCTAATGCGCACGCCATACGAATCCCGTCGCGCAATAAGTTTACGTGCATTTATCTCTAAATATCCCCAGACGCCCTATGGAGCATGCGCATCGTCGTCTCGGGAACTCGGGGTTTCGTGTGCGCGGTATTGTGGTCGCTCCCTAACGCGTTATCGACGATTCTCCTTTGCACCGTTCGTCTGTCTCTGTCGCTCTACTAGCGGCATTGCAAATGGCCGCCAGTCTCCTTTCACCGCGTGTTTCGGTCGCGGTTTACGTTTGTCGCTGGTGGTTCGTCTCGTGGACGCTGTCGAGGTCGCGCGCGTGTTTCCCTCGACGCCCGTCATTCGGTTAAGTGCGGGTGGGTGGCGTCGCCCTCGTCGTCATCTTCGTCGCGGTTCTGCGCCTCTTGCGCCCGGCATCGGCACCAGTGGTACGTATGTGTGCGTGTGTGTGTGTCGCCTCCTGGCCTCGCTTCCTCGTCGCTAGTGGAGTACGTCTCGGGGCGACGTCCCACCTCGTCCTCGTCGCTGACCGTCGTGAGTGCATCGACTCCTGGGCTCTGTCCTGAGCCGAAGTGCATCCTTGCACAGATCGACCTGCATCGGTTCTCGTCATCGTGGTGTGCGTGTCGCGTGTGTTCATCGTGCGTCTCTGCAGTAGGGCCCTCGAACAAACAGGTGTTTTCGCGATTAGGACAGTACTCGGACATCTCTCTCTCGGCAACGCTTCGGGTTGCTCGCGAGGACCTGCTGCCCGGTAATCGTCAGGTATCGTTCCGCTTCCTATCCTAACTTCCAATTCCCTATGCAGCAGTGCAGTGCTGGTGGAAGCGTCACTGCACCCACTTGCACTGCATGTTTCATTGTTTTGATGTTGTCTCTCTCTCTCTCTCTCTCTCCCATTGAATTCCCTATCCTAACCTCACTTCCCCTTTTCTCTGATCGTTTTACTTTTTGTTTATTTCTTTCTCATGAGCTACTCCGGTGTTGTAGGTGGGACCCTGGACTTCCGTAGCCGAGGATCACCTCACCTTATAGTGGCACGATACTCGTGTCACACGTGGCTGCAGAAGAAATATCACAATTTGGCTATTGAATTACGGTTTCAATTTTATTGATGATAATGTCATCAATTATCAAGCGATCTCCAACTGGGAGCCGATTCAAATATCCAGTCTGGACTTTTAAGTCTTCATTTATAAATTCTACCAATACTCACTCATTATTGTCAATATTACGCAACTGATCTTTCTCTTTATCATCCATTGTAGTTTCTATTAAAAAAATGCTTATCGCAAAATCTTTGTTTATTATTGTAACGAATTCGCGATTGAATCGAGGATTCAATCGTTAATTCGATTGTGCGCTCGATCCGACGGCTCGCAAGCGTCGAGGATGATGAGCACGGTAGCGAGCGTGGCGCGTGTCCCGAATTAGAGGGAGATAGGCGATCTCGCGTGTTAGAGAGAGACGGCGCGATAGGAGAAGTCGATCGCGTCGTCAGATCGAGTTCCGCCGCGTATCAGCTCGGACGCTGGAAATAAACATATACGAGACGTGTTACGTGTGTATAGGTGTGTGTGTGTGTGTGTGAGGTGTGAGACATCCACCCACAACTTCATATCTCGTGCTGCACTGGACTGCAGGACTGCAGGACTTTGTAGTTTTGACATTGTATAGTGAATCATAGAATATATTCATATCGCCAATCTCAATTCTCGCATTCGTCATTGTAGTACAGATTGTTCCCCTTTTCTTCCCGCGATTACCGCCGCCTCCGCGGGCACAGTGGAAAAGCGTTTTCACTGTGCAGATAACTGAGTAGCTGGAATCGTGAGCGTAACAGGGCGCTCACGATCGAGAGTCCGATCAACGGAAAGCGAGACTCGTCAAGAGAGTCTCGCATTTGTACGGAAGCTGTTGCACCTGAACAGCGGGGAGAATCACGGCTAGATTTTCCCGCTGTAACGTGTAGGAAAGGTAGGAGTGTGTGGTACACCGGTACTGCACACCGAATAAACAGCCCCATTACATTATATAGAAATCATTTCATGATTGTCGCAGAATTGGTGGTTTATATTCTATTACTATATAGATTTCATAAAAAATCTTTCTTTTTTTATTTTTAAGTTAAGAAGACGTAGATAACGTAGCGCCACGCAGTGGGAAAAATGAAAAGAATACAAGCCACGCGGCTGGTTACATCGCATAGCAATAATTTTTATTTTAATCTCTTTGCAGTGTTATATGATATTGTTACATGCAGTGAGCTGGAAGTTCAGTAAATATAGAATTCGATATCCTAACCTAAAAGTACGAAAAGCACTTTTTTGCCATATTAGAGGTTATATTACTTCGTGAATTGATTTTTTCGCAAAAAATTCATTTAGATATCTAAAAGTACAAGTTTTCTCTTTAAAAACCATTTTGAATTTTTCAGATATCTTATTTTGTTTTGGAGATATGATCGATTGAAATTCATGAGATTAGCGTTTTAGTTACAACGTTATATAAACTCGAAAATCCATAAATTCTTGAGACCCCCAACCCCAACATTTTGAACATTAAACATATTCCCAAACCCCATAACCCCAAACCCAAAACAGATAACCCTCGAGTGCATAATTTAAAGCACATAACCTCAAAACTACTTTACCGACACCCTAAATCTAAGCAGTAAGGTACTTCATACACATATAATAAAAAATATAGACACTTCTACCCTAAAACGGAGAAGATCGCCATTTCTAAGGGTTCAAAAAATATTTACAGCTAGATACAATTGATATAAGTGGTAAAATAAAGCTTTGGTTTGTAAAGTACAACTCGTAAGCGGCTTTGCTGTATCGTGATAATTGCGTTTGTAGTTTACATTAAATTTCGCCGCTTACGAGTCGTACTTTGCAAACCAAAGCTTTACTTTACCACTTATATTAATTGTAAGTAGATGAAAATATTTTTTGAACCCTTAGGAATAGTGCTCTTCTCCGTTGTTTACGTGCAGATATCACAATTTTTTTATTTTCAAGGAAGGCTTTGGGTTATGATTTCGAGGTTATGTATTCAAAATTAAGCACTCAAGTGTGATCTGCTTTGGGTTTGGGTCTTAGAGTTGTGATTTTGAGATTATTAGTCGAAGCAATAGGGAGAAGAGGTGACATAAATTTGTACCTGAAAAATAAAATGATCGTATAGGAAATAAAATTTTAAGACGTGATTCTTGTTTTTTCGACTCGATGCGAAATGGCGAACATGGCCTAAAAAAATTCGCAAAGTTGCAAAAAAAAAATAATTTTTCGATCTATCGATTCGTTTTTTATGTATATCGATTGCTTTGTTACTATTCGAGATATATAAAAAAATTCCTTAAAAATCGGGTTCACTAGTACTCGTTCAAATTCAAGTTTGAATACTTAATATTTACTGTAAAGTATAGCCCTCAGCAAGCCAAAAAAGTGCTTTTTTGAAAAAATGATAATATTATTTTTCGAGATATATCGATTTTTCGAAAAAAAAGGTACTCCCGGAAATCGGCCATTTTTGCCTAGCGGATGGTCCTAGAGTAACGATTAACATCTCATTTACTTTCTGAAGAGTTTTACTGCCATGCTGTTAAAGAGTTGTAACGATTTTATTAATTTTTAGGATCAAAAAATGACTTTGAAAAAATTTCTCCTTCTTTGGACCCGTTTTTTTTTAAATAACTTTCTCAATTTTTAATTTATGGAAATAGCTCTTATAGAAATAGATTATTGACATTTTTTCACATCCCAGATAACATGGACCGCAGCAGGTACGTTCCAGTAACCTGTTTTCTGGAACTTTGGTACCAACGGTGGTACGGACAAGTATCGTCCCGGGTACGTACCGGCATGGGTGGCAATGTCCGCAAACGTAGCAAAAATACCGTGTTCGGAACGTTCCGGTATCAAGGACTATGACGTTGCTTCAACGTACCGTTGGGTACGTTCCCGATACGATTCTGGAACAATCCCAAAATCAGCCCAAAGTCCAATCGAAATTTATTGGGTACGGACATGAACGTATTTCGTACGTTCAAAACGAAGTCGGTACGTTATGGGTCGAGAAAAATGCCATGCCGAGAAAAATGCCCTATGACATCTGGTACATTCCCGCTACTTACCAGGACAGATTTTTGTATGGGAACGTTCCTGACACGTCTCTGGTGAGTTACTGCCTCGTTCTTGGTACGTTGCGACTACGTACCCACTTTATTTGGAAAAAAATCAACAAGTCTGTTTATTTATTTATTCAATCGATAGACCACAGTATTGAGTGTATTTATTTATTTGTCAATAAAAAACTTTATTGAGTTTCACAAAAAGCTGTAAATACTTACATCTATGTAATTTCGCAACGGCGAACAGTAGTGATATGAAACGTATGTGACATTACGAAAATTCGACTGAATAACATAAGGACATTATCTTTTATGCTTAGTAATACACTTATGGTTGGGTACATTTACCAACTATATTAATCAGTCGATTTTTCGTGTACATATTTCGCAAACAGGCAATAACACAAATGCCAGTTCGTTCGGCAACAGAAATAAAAAAAAATCAATTTTTTTAATGCAAAAATTGAAGTACAGGATCCTTCGAAATGTTACTTGACGCTTTCAAAGAGAGTCGTACAGTGAGTACGATTCAGAATTCATATAAATTAATTAATTTTAATAAGTGAAATATTGACGTCGGTTGATGTTTATTATTTTTCTTCACAAATGTTCATTCTTATAATGTATTCGTTGAAATCGACACTCTCAATTCAGCGATAAGCAACAATCGGTTATACAGCTAACTTTTAGTAAAAACAATATCAACGAATAAAATTTATCTTAGAGAATATCACTTTTTCGCAATAATCCAAATTTAAATGCTTCCAATCTAACGAGAAAACGCATGCATTTATACGTATAACTTGTAACATGGAATACTAATATAATGTTGTTTTATAATGTCTTGATTTATTTCATTGAGGTATTGGTAAATAATAAGTAGAATTGTTTCTCTGCAATAACAAAGATTTTATTATTTTATACAAAAAATACAATATAGTGACTTAAACTAATTATTATTAATCTTACCTGTAATAACAAAGAAACAAGATTCAATGTTATTATTCACACTTATGTTTCTTGATACATTTTATAAATTAGTTTTATAATTCTTAATTAATTTTACATGTGCACTTCGTGGTTTACCTCGTCATTACGCGCACGTGTGAATTAATTCGATTCTCTTGGTACAATGGGAGACCTGACTTACCGATCATTTACGCGCTAAATTCAATATTACTAAGGATACTTCCTTACACTAATATAAAAGTTCAGTTGAGGTAATGCACTCAATTGTTCAAGTAATTTTTTTTATCGTTCATGTTATTTTTTTTGCAAATTGCAACGAGTAACAAAATTGTTTAAGACTGCTACTGAATAACTTAGCAAGACTGGAAAATGAGATAATTATTTACGCTTATTAATACACTTATACCGCGGTACATTTACCAACTATTTTAATCAGTCGATCGCTAGTGCATTTCAGATGCATAATATTTTTTAGACAGTTGCATGTGCCATTCCAATGCTACTTAACGCTTTCAAAGAGTGTCGTGTAATGAATACAATTTATAATATTAAGTTGAACGATTGAAGTTGGTTGATGCGAATTATTACTCTATGCAAAAAATTTTTGTGAAAAAGTTAACTATAGATATGACATTAACTCAATATAGAAACTGCAATAAATTTTTCACTAGTATGGAACTATTTTGATTTTTTTAAATTGACACTCTCGTTCTAGCGACAAGTGACAATCCCATTTATAAATGAATTATAAAGTTCTTACAAGATCACACTTTTTCGCATATTCCAAATTTAAATGCCAGCAATTAAGTCAGTTTATAGTACAAACGAGAAAACGCACGCAGTTATATGTACTTGTAACATGGAATACTAACATAAAAGTTCACGAGAGATAATGAGTTCATCGTTTGTCGATTGCGTTACTTTCCGTACTTATATTTTTTAATTAAACAATCTGTACTTCTCAAAATGGACTACAAAAGAAAATTGGTTTAATGAATATTTTTATAAAATATAACGTAATCACTTCTATTTATAAACGCAATAATTAATTTCACTATGTAAAAAATATAAACAATCGCAGTCCTTCCTTTTACCACAAGTTTTTTTTTTGATCACATACTCTTTGATAACGTTAGATGTACCTTCTGGAGGCCAGTAACAGTATTTGAAATCCAAACTTTGCCATTTGTAAGGTACCAAAATAGGCTCGTCGAAGTTTGTCAATTTTAAGGTAACAAATTAATCCTTCGGCATCTGAAATATATATATATATATATATAT